>PVJA010002834.1:36744-101767 GCA_004027025.1 Myocastor coypus | reverse complement strand
TCTCGAACTCGCACCAATCCTCCTGCCTCAGCCTCCCAAGTGCTGGGATTACAGGCGTGAGCCACCACGCCCGGCCTCTTTTTACTTTTAAAGAATAAAAAAATTTAAAAAACATTAAACACAATATAGGAATTCAAAGCAAGATGATAGGAAGCCAGTAGTGCTTGCTATAATGCATGTTGTTATCTTTAAAGTAGTTGTTCAGGGGCCTGGCGGGATGGCTCAGTGGTCTAAAGCGCTAAAGCGCCTGCTTGGGAAAGCTTGGGAGGCTTCAGGGACCACGGTTCGATCCGCGGCACCACATGCTGCGCCAGCCCTGCCCTCGGGGCGGCTGAGCCGGCCATAAAAATGAGTGAATAAACAAAGGGTCTGAAACAAAAATAAATAAATAATTTTAAAAAACCAAAAAAACCAAAAAAACAAAAAAAACAAAAAAAAAAAATAAATAAATAAAGTAGTTGTTCAGATTACCAGATATAGGCATGTAGAATTGATTAAAAAAAAATTAAGCATGAGCTGTGCCCTTAAATAAACCATTAAAAATTAGTGATACAATTATCTTAGCTACCTTATGTGTGTGTATATATATATGTGTGTGTATATATATGTATATGTGTGTATATATATACATATATATACTTTTTTATTTTCTCTTCCTTTTCTTCATCACAGTTGTTCTTTCCTTTTAAGCAGTTTCTTTTCCTTTCACCATATGTATTATACCTTTCAGATTTTATTTACTATTTCTGTTTCTTACACTAGGGGGACAATATGATGTTTACATCTGATTTCTTTCATTTATGAGTATGGTCTCTAGCTGAATCCATTTACCTATAAATTCCTCATATTTATCTCTCTTTAAATCTGTGTAGTAGGTCATTGTATAGAAACCCCATGGGCTGGCAATATAGCTCAGCAGTCTAAATCACCTGCTTAGGCAAGCTTAGGCAAGTGTGCAGGGGCCACTGTTCAATCCCCAGCACCACATGCTGGGCCAGCTCCACCTTCAGGGCAAGATGAGCTGGCCATAACATAGATAGATAGATAGATAGATAGATAGATAGATAGATAGATAGATAGATAAAGTTTAGAAAGACCACCTCATTTCTATCCATTCCTCGGGTGATAGGCTTTTGTGTTGTTTCCAAGTTTTAACCGGTATTTCCCAGTGAGAATTCTGACCCACTCCTTCCCCACTCACACCTCACTGCTCTCTCCTTTCATATCTCTGTGAACTCTACACCAGGCAGGCCATAGTATGTCTACATCATTTTGTCTTTTATCTTTGCTTACACTCATCCCTCTGCCCAAAGGCTCAGCTTTTAAAACCCAACCCACATCTTTCTCCGGTGCCAGGAAATAGTACAAATTCTAATTTGATCAGTTAGATATATTACCTACAAGAAGCTACCTTCATCAACACACAGCCTCAAAATTTCACTGGCTTAAGGCAATAAAATTTCTGTGTATACATGTGCATATGAATAGGTAAATAGATGATAGATAGATAGATAGATAGATAGATAGATAGATAGATAGCTTTTGTAGTACTAAGGATTGAACCAAAAGCCTCCTCCATGCTAGGCAAGCACTCTACCACTGAACTATACTTAAGTCATGCCCATTAATATATATTTTTAAAAATACCAGTGCTTTCAAAAACCATTTTTTTTTTCCAAACAACATTTTAAGTTTATGCTGCTGTTAATTTGGGGGTAGTTCTTCTCTTAATTATTCAATTCTAGCCAGAGATGGTGGCACATGCTTGTAAGACCAGGACTCAGGAGGCTGAGGTAAGAGGATCAAAACAGTTCAAGGTCAGCATCGGCTACATCATGAGGTCAAAGCTAGCCTGAACTATGTAGTGAGACCCTGTCTCCGAAATAAACATTCAATTCTGAAGGGCAGAAACCAGATTTTATATATTTTTGAAAAACTTCAATAAAACTTAGCATAATTCCCTATCTATAGGAAGCCTCAACATATATTTATTGAAAATAGTTCAGTTTTCCACTGGTTTCTGTACTGAAATCTTCAGGATTATAAGGCCACTGTAGCATATTTTTTAAAAACTAGATTGCTTCCTAAGTACTTTCTGGTGCTTCTAAATCCTTGGAGGCCTAGTGGTACTGGCTGTTTCCATGTATCGTGATATCTTTGTTGTAAGAAAAGAAACCACCTATTTCCCTACTCGGCACTTGGTGACTTTTTTTTTGGTATTTTTGTTTTCTACCCATCTGTAAATCAAGACACCCCTGAAATCCATCACAAGGGATAAAGATAAATGGGAGATTAATGTGTAATGGAGATGCACACTGGACAACATAAAGGAAATTGGGCAAAAGAACTATAGAAGTTTTTGTCAGCTTTAAATATGATGAAGAGTCTTAGTGTCTGTTCTGTTCAGGACAAAACAGAAAAAACTCAGGGAGGAGTGGGCTTGGCGTGGAAGGACATCCAAAGCTACTCTGAAGCAGGCCCCAGAGAATGGGGAACCAAAGCCAAGCACAGTTTTTTGGGGTCACCATTACACAGCTATAATGAGCACCTCTCACCTAGTGGTCATGGTATCACCTGAACAACTGGAAGAGACCCTCAGCAGGAACCGTAGTTCCATTGAAAGAGTCATATTTTGCAAACTGCTGCTCCTCCTAACTTCTGCTTCCTTTCACTTCTGTTGTTAAAACATTCACAAAGTACAGTGATCAAGCACTGTTTTTCATGCTCTTTATCTACACTTTTTCTTAATTTATATTTACATACATGTAACAGAGTAACTTCTACAAATTGAAAAATACCTGTGAGCTGAAGAAAATGATGTTTTGCACAAGGAAAGTCAGAGCTCCAAACCTGAGCAACTGATGAAGTCAAGCTATAAAAAAAAAAATCATCTTGGGCTGGCCCAATAGCTTAGCAGACTAAAGCTCCTGCTTTGGCAAAGCCCAGAGGCCAGGTTCAATCCTCAGGATGTCTACCTAGCTGACCCTGCCCCCAGGGCACACTGAAACTGCAAATGAGACTGGGTATAGTAGCGCATAGCTTGTGATCCCAGCACTTGGCAGGCTGTAAACAGGAGAAACTCTACAAGTCTGTTCTATGTAGTGAGACCCTGAACACCTTGTAGACCCTGCCCTAAATACAGTTTTTAAAAAAGCATGTAAGAGAAAATCTAGTCTTGTTTTTTTTTTTTTTGTCTTTTTGAGACAGGGTCTCGCTATGCAGCTCAGGCTGGCCTTGAGCTCACTTTTGTAGCCAAGGCTGGTCTCGAACTCGCACCAATCCTCCTGCCTCAGCCTCCCGAGTGCTGGGATTACAGGCGTGCGCCACCACGCCCGGCTTTTTTTTTAAATCCTTGAAAGGAAATTAAGCAGTTGGAACGGCAGAGCTACAGATCTAGACAAACAAATGTATGGTCCAGCAAGCCGCTGTCCCCACAGTCCCCTCTCAATTTCAGCTTTCCCACCAGTCCTAGATACCTTTCCCCATCCGTGTTCATTTGTACACGTGTACGGGTGAACATGGCTCCATTTCCTTTTGGAGTCATTTCGGGGAAAGAAGACCCAGACATTTGGATCTCAGTAAAGAAGAAAGAAATGTGCTAGATGACAGGACAGTGATTTGGGGCCTCTGTGGTTGCCAGAGGTTGTCAAAACATTGTCAGCATTAAGGCGTCACATTACAGATGGAAGTGTTTTGCTCGGGCTGTAATTAAAATGTGGATGGTATGAGACAAAGGGTGATAGCGAATGGGCAGTGGAGTGCAAAGGTAGAAGTGGGTCTGTTAGTAAGAGAGCCCTGGTGCTTCTACCAGCACCATCAGTAATGCCACTGCTACTGCTGCCACTGTCACCCTGCATGTGCCACACTCTCCTGAGAGCTCATACTTTCCTTCCCAGGTGGAGGTTTTCAAGCCTCAGGAGTTCATTTTCACGGTAAACACAGTGTGAGCACAATTGCTCTGGTGCTGCAGATGCGTCTTTAACCACACGCTAGCTGTGCCAGCACAACCTCTGACCCAGATCTTATTGCGCGAGGTCAGACGTGGGGCTTTGGAGCTGCCAGGAATCCTCCCACGTGTCAGTCTCTTGCATTTTCAGCCTCCTGCCTCAGCTCCTGCTGCTTCACTTGTCTTGGTGGCTTCCTACTGCCCACTCCTCCCTGGGCTGGGCAGCTCTTCCTCTTGGTCGCTACTGATGCTGTCCCATCCAGTATACCCCCGAGGCCTCCCCAGGTGGGCTCGTCCCTCACTGACTGACAGTGGGCACCTGTGACCTCATCCTTCATGCCCTGCCATACCCTACTGGCTCGCTTCTGCCCCTCCTCCTGTGTTAGCTGATTGACGCCATTCTCGTAGCACCCCTGCAAGTGCCTTCAGAAGGTCTCTGCCCCCAGCCTCCACAAATCTGCCCGTCTAAGTCAGTTCTGCCTTAGCTGTGCTCCGGGCTCTCCTCATCTCTTACCGGATGGCTGCTTTGCATCTGGAGTTTCAGCAATGCCTGGCTACTCTGTTGCAGTCCCATTCCACCCAGCGGTGCTCCTCCCGGCCTGCCTGGCCTGGCCTGCTGTTCCTACATCTATTTCTGTGCTGTTTATATGTACCTGAAATACTTTCTCCTCCCACTGGCAAACTCCTGCCCAATTTTTAAGGCAGCTGCACTGTCACCTGCACTCTGAGGCCCTCAATGGCCTCCGTCCCAGACATCATAGCAGGTGCTTTTGTAAGTCTGGCTCTGTCACAGCGCTCTCCACATGGCACCCATCCACCTGCTCCACCCACTGGCCCACTAGCTAGGGGCCTCCTGCAGGTGAGACCTGGGCAATGGAGGCGCAGATTCAGTCCACTTGGGTGCTCTGCGTTCCAGGGCTCTCATCTCCCTGCTTTTGCACCCGATCCCCTTAACTCCCTGCAAAGCCATTCCTGATAGCAAAAGTTGGAAGAGGTTATCCTTCCCTTGAATATCTATTAAGGTCTCTGGCAGGGAACCTTTCTCCCCAGCAGATGCGAGTCCCTGAAAGCAAGCACTGAGTTTTGGCTGTTTCCATGGTTCTTTGATTTACCACAGACCTGGCATATGGAGTAGGTTAAACAATTTGGGACAGCCACCATGTCATTGTTTCCTATTGAGTCCTTAGACTCTTTGTTTTACTGTATAAGAACAAATAAGAAAAATTATTACTGTGCAGGCCTTGTTTTTCTCATCTCACACCCTTAATTAAACGAGAGATTTTACAAGCAAAACATTAAAGTCATTTGCCAGCTCTGCTAATCTTAATAACAGGTGATCCTCTTCCACCTAAGCACATGTGAGTAACATTCTTATCACTCTTAGAAAAAAGGAACATCCTCAGTTACCACCTGAAGGGGATATAATTGCCCTGTGTAGCAAGTAATCAAATAGTGAACCCTAACAAGTAAATACTTCTGTCTTCCTTAGAATTTCCAGAGATTTGTGATGTCTGTAAGATGAGCTCAGAGGCTGTGCTTCATAAATCCTGGGATGGTAATGGTGGAGTCAGGTCATGAGGGGCAATTTCTAGTGAGTGAAGTGCCTGTCCTCTGACAAGCAATTTTTCAGGCAACCATTGCAGGGTTCAGATGATTGCTCATTTATTAATGAGCTCTTCCACACCAGTGGGTTTGTCCCGATAAAGGAGATACGTCATAAAGCAAAGTGAGAGATGACATGATGCCAAGCCAACGAGGCATGTCACCAATGTCCCCTCCCATTACTTACCTTACTATTGACAACGGATGTTTCTATTATTTACTCACACAATATTTGTTTTTGCTATAAACAAACCCAAAAACTAATTCAAAGGCAATAATTCTCTGAGATATCAGCATAGTTCTCATATCTGCTAATGAATAAAATTAATGTCAGCAAGAGTTGTTCTTTTATGTTAAAGTAATTTGGTTGGCAGTGTATTACACCCAGCTGGCTTTATGTGAGCTCTTATTTTTCTCATTGACCCATTCTACTTGATAATTTCTAACACTCCATAAAAATCACACTTCTTACGCCTGCTGACATTCACCCACCAGTAACTGTGTTCCTTCTTTCTTGCCAGTGCTGTGCCCCAGCCTCAGGGATCTCACAATCTAGCTATAGAGACAAAAACATATGATGACAGCTTGGTAATGTCTTATTAGAGAAACATGCAGAGACATGAAGAGAGAACAGAGAAAGGGCATCGAATTCAAATTTCTTGTAGTGGCTCCATGAAAGAATCCATTCCATTCCCGCAGGCCTTAGCATGCTTTGCTTTACCAATGCATCTATCCAAGCTCAGTCTCAGGCTGTACAAGATTTTCTTCCCTGTGTCTGTGGCTATATCTAAATTTCTCTCCTCTTATAAGGACCACAGTCATGTTGGATTTAGAATCCATCTTGACTCAAGCTGATCTTACTCTAATTTGACTTTCTATGCAAAGGTCATATTTTCAAATAAAGACCATAATCATTAGTCCTTGGTAGGCCTGGACTTTAGGGGACAAATTCAAGTACAGGGAGAATTTAGGAGGCAGAAAACAGTGTATGGAAGGCAGAGAGTATTTTCCATTTTTGAACAACCATAGATCTTTGTGAAATGGTTGGATTAAAAGTCTTTGGCGGCCCTGATGACAGACATGAGGTTTCAGAAACAATGTGAATCTTAGCTGGGTATGATGGCACACCCCTATAATTTCAGCCACTTGGGGTACTTAGGCAAGAGGAGGACAAGTTCAAGGACAGCCTAGGCAACTTGACAAGACGCTGTCTCACAATAATTTCTTTTTAATGTTTAGGCGAAGTAACAGAATTCTCATATCAAAGAGCCTTACGTGCCAAACTCAATAACTTGAATTTCATCATGCAATATATGGGTGCCATCGAGGATTTTAATTTGGGGAGTTACATGCCATGTTTGCATTTTAGAAAAGCCTCTCTGGCAACATGGTAGAGAATTGAAGAAGGTGTAGATTGAAAGCAGAGAGATTATTTAAAATGTCCTTGAAATAATTCTAGTAAAAAACGATAAGAACCTACAGTACAGGAGACTGGAGAGGAAGGAAAGGAATAGGTATAGGAATTCTAACAACAAAGGATCTGTAAGACTTTGGTTAATTAGATGTGAGGGGCACAAAAATGGCTTTGAAGTTTCTGGCTTGAGTAGGGCCGGGGAGTGACAGTCACTGAGATCATTAAAAAACAAATACATGCGTGAAGGTAAAAATGAGTGAGATTTTATCATATTTAATTTGAGATACCAGTAAGACTTCTAAATGGGAATGTGCCATTTTGTTGATCAATAGGGAGTTCTAACTAAATCTAAATTTGAGATGTATGAACTTGTAAGTAATAGAATCCCTCAGATGACTGAAGAGTTAGTAGAGCAGAAGTTCTAGGAAATCTCGCATTCAAAAATTAAGGAAGAAGCTGTAAAAAAAAAAAAAAAAGACATCTGTACACAGAAGACTGTGAGATATACTACAGATAAGAGAGCTTCCAGAAGGACAAGTGGTCAACTTGCCCACTTGCCCAAAGAAACCAACAAAGATAAAGAGAGAAACGTCTTCACTTGTTTTGGTAAAATCTAGCCATTGGTGACTTTAGCAAGGGCAATTTTAATGAGCTAAATAATGACAAAAGAAGAAATAAGGTGATAGAAAATTCAATAGTGGGCTGGCCTGACAGCCTGGCACACTAAAGCTCCTGCTTAGACAGAGAGCAAAGGCTGGGGTCCCGGGTTTGATCCTCTGCGTGCCTTGCCTGGCCCTGCCCCCAAGGCATGCTGAGATGTCAATGAGACTGGGCATGGTGGCATGCAACTCCAATTCCAGCACTTGGGAGACTGAAAATAGGAGGATCACTATGAGTCCAATCTGTGTAGTAGGACCCTGTAGACCTTGTGCGAAAGAAAGGAAGGGAGGAAGGAAGGAAGGAAGGAAGGAAGGAAGGAAGGAAGGAAGGGAGGAAGGAAGGAAGGAAGAGAGAAGAAAGAAAATTCGGTAGTAACTCACAGAAGAATGGAGCACAGGGACTGCAGACATCTTGTCAGGAAGTCAAACTGTGAGAGAATCAGAGCCGGTTAGAAAGTATCGCTGTGCGGGTTAGGAAAGAGTTTCCCCATGGTCAGAAGTTTCAGCTTGTTATGATGCAACTCCAGTGGGAAACACAGGCTCCACAGAGTGACCTTATGAGTGTTGGGGTGGTGGGACACCAAGGAGCCAGCTGTCTCTTCCAGGTGAAGGAGACTACCAGTGACATGTTCTTACAGCAGTTGAGAGTTTCCTCAAATAACTGTTATTGTGAGCTTTTTAAAAATAAAGTGTAGAATTTTTCCTTTGGGCCTTGTTTGCTGCTAGAGTCTCTAAATTGACCTACTAGGTTTCAGGGAAGTGATGCTATTGGAGCTTACGCCGGGTTCTGTTCCTCGATAGGCCTTTGGCTTCCACTGGTTTCTTAACCTGCTTACCTAGATTGCTCTTCTATTCTGTCTGCCCTGCATCCTTGGACAGGCTGTAGTGCCAAAGACTGAAATCACAAAGTATGGCTTCAAATGCAAGGTTGGCCACATCCTGGGTGATCTGGAGCAAGTTATTTCACTTCTCTGGGCCTTGAGTTCCTCATCTATGAAGTGAGAGGAACACTTATAGTACCCATTACATAAAGGTTCCAGGAATTAGTGTGTCCAGTACTTTAAATTAGTGCCTGACCGACGTTAACAGTGGTAGGTGTTACTATCAGCCCAGTAAGCTCCTCCTAACTTCGTCTGGGATCATCTGCTATTTGCTGACAAGTCCTAACAAATACCTTCTTTCTTACAAATCTCTCATTTTATTATACTTAACTCAAAACTGTAGCCAAAATTAGTAATTTTATAGAGATAGATCATATAGTTTGGAACAGGAAAATTGATTATGCCGCTAGAGTCATGGAAAGTAGATGAAAGCTCACATTTAAGAATCAGATAAAGGGGATTAACAAAAGATGTTAATGTCATGTTGATACAGAATTTTGGAGAACAGAAACATGGGAGAGTTTTTAAAAAATTATTCTGAAATGCAACAGTGCCATGTGTGCTATTGACGGAGATAAGGCAGATACAACAGCTCCTTTCTGTATAAGTTCACAGTGTACCAGAAAGCACAGTGGCCAGGGAAGCAGATTTGAAAGCTCACATCCTTTAGTTTGCCTAGATTTTTCTCACAGATCCTCAATTTCTTCACTCAAAAAATGCTGCCTTCTGTCTAGATGGTGCATTTCAGGGTAATTCTTTACATACCAGTCTTGCAGCATTAGCTGATAAAGTAGACCCTGTGGTTTGGATATATCCTGAATGCATCACCCAAGTTTTATGTGCTAGAACCTTGCTTCCAGGTGTGGTGAGGTTGAGGCATGGGGCCAGGGGGTATGCAGGTAAGGCAGGGGGACCACAGTCCTAATAAGAGATTAATATAGCTCCTAAGGAAATGGGTTAGTTCCTGTGAGAACAAGTTGCTATATGAAGCAACTTGGTCAACTCCCCCTGCTGGCTGGCTTTTGTGAGATCTCTCGGGCACACATTCAAGCTTTTACGATATCCATCATTGAGCCCCCGCAAGAGTCTGAGCAGATGAAGCCATGTGGGTCTCCAGTACGGTGAGTACAATAAACCTCTTCTTTATAAATCATCCAGCCTCAAGTATTTTGTTAAAGGAATGTAAAACTGATGAAGAGTATTTATAAGGCTGTGGAATAATATAAGATTACCCAGCAATGAAAGGGGATAGTGAAAAGGACCCTGAAGTAATCTGACAAATTCTGATTTGTGTAGATGAGGAGAAGGAAATATTCAAAATAAAATGGGGTCAGAAAGACCCCGTTGCTAAATTGTCCTGGTTGAGCTTGAACTGCTCCTTCTACCTGAGTCTGGCGTTGTAGGAGCATAGCACCACACACCTGGCAAACAAATAGGCTGTAGTTTGTGGAGGGCAAGGGAAGCACATACGTCAAAGAAACCGTGCGTGTTGTTAAGAAGTCAACTAACATGTAGCCAGAACATCTTTGGAATTTATCCAAATCAAAGGTCACATATATATATAAGTACAGCAAGACAGCTGGGGGAACCTAGAACTAAAGACTGGTTTATGAGTCAAATAATGAGCAACTGGTGATAAGACCGTGGGCCCAGACTTCCCAAGGTCAGAGTGTGGAAAAGAGTCTTCCTTTATGACTGAGATATGTATGTTGGGTAGCCTAGCGGTCAGTAGCTATGGCAGAATGACAGTCTCCCAGCTGCAGATGAGTAGTCCAAAGGTCAGCATTGTTCACTGGTTGCACAGGTCCTGAGACAAAGACAAAGCCAAGCTGTAGATCAGATAAAGTGGAGCGAAGGGAAAGCAGCCACAGATAGTGACTTCTGTGTCCATTCAGACAGCTAAGTGGTTCCGAAGCAGGAAGTACCCATACCTGCTTCCCTTGGGAATCCCGGCCCCTTCAGTGGCATGCTCAGTCCGTGGGCTACAGAGCTATCCTCCAGAATTAAAGTTCTGTTCCTGCAGCCAGGCCCTGCCTTCCCCTGGAATCAGTCCTCCACCTGTAACCAGTTCTGCCCCCTCGTCCATGATTTTAGCCTACCAAGGAGAGAATACTGCCGTACTAGTTGTCATTTGGGGCTGAACCTAAAATTCCTAAATCATGTGGAGAACATAGCCATGATTCCAGAAGCCACTACAATGGATAATGGGTTCTTCTAAGGCCACAACCCTGCCCATTTTTAATGGTTGTAGAGGAACTATTTGGGCTGAAGGCCTCGCCTGAAACATGAGATGCTTATGTGTCAGAATGAATTGCTAAAGAAAGCAAAGTCACTAAAATTGTTACAAAGGAAAATCTTTATGCTTAGCTTCTCCTAAGTGAGCACATCTGACACATATGCTTACATGTTTTCATTTCATAGAACTACCCCCCAACACCGCATGTGATTTATATTGAGTGCCAGCTGGAGCACCAGAGGCCAGCTCCGTGCTGGACTCTCAGCAGGCAGAGCACCAGCCAGCCAATAGCCCACTCACATTGTCTTCTAGGACATTTATGTTTCTTCTTGTTTTATCTCACTTTCCATTGCTGTAAGAAAGTACCTGACATGATGTAGTCTAGAAAGAAAAGAAGTCTATGTAATTGAATGTTGGATGCTGAAAGTCTGTGTGTGGTGTTGGCTTTGGCAAAGGATACCTCCCTGTGCCATAGTGGACAGCATCACAGAGGGAGTCCATGTGAGAGAGGCCACACAGTGAGACCAGAACGCAGAGGAGAGAATGCGCCGTTGGTACACTTTTACCAAAAGCTCTAAAGTACTACCATGGACCCAGGAGAACAACTGCCATCTTTTCCAAGGCAATAACCTCAGTAGATTGTAACCTGCCATGAAAGCTCCCCTCTTACAAGGCTCACTGCTCCTTAACTCTACCCTAAAAAGACCAAGACTCTGTTGTGTGCACCAGAGCATTTCTCTTTCACCTTGTAAGGCTGTGGGGCTGCTCAGGAGCAGCTCTACACCTTGCGTAATGCAGATGACATATTCAGGAACATGCCAGAGAGGTTTAGTTTTACAAAAGAAACTGCTAGGACAGTTGTGTGGTGCTGTGCTCCTATAATGCCGTGTACTCTGGGAGACTAAGGTAGAAGGATCAGTTCAAGCCCAATCAGCACAGTTCAGCAACTTAGTGAGACTCTGTCTCAAAATTAAAACAAAAAAGTATTTTTTTTAAGTCTGAGGATGTACTTTGGTAGTAGGGCCCTAGGAAATAGAGAAGGGAGGGAAGAGGAAAGAAAAGGGAGAGAAGAGAGTGGGAAACTCACAGGCTTGTTGAATTTCTTTCTCTGAGAAGTATGAGTTCATCTCAGATGCCCATTTCTGGATTGGGTCTTTGAATGCTTTTTGTCCATTATAAATTCAAGATAGAAGACCTTTGTCTGAATACTTATGAGTTAAAATCTTTTTGAAATTAGTGGGTTGTCTTTTCACTCTATTAGTAATTTCTTTCAACGTTCAAAAACTTCTCACCTGGAGGAGGTCCCACTTGTTGATTCTTTCAAGTGTTAAATATGCATTTTGATTTTTGACCATGAACTCTTTGCCTACCCTGATGTCTTCAAGATTTCCTCCCACTTTCTCTTCCAGGAGATTTAATGTTTCTCTTTCTCTTTTAATATTAAGATCTTTAATCCATTTTGACTTAGTGCATGGTGATAGACCTGGATTAAGTTTTAGTTTTTGGCATGTAGTAATTCAGTTTTTCCAACACCATTTGTTAAGCTTTCTTCCTTTGTCAAAAATAAGGTGGTTGAGTGTATTTGTGTTTGTGTCTGCATCTTCTAATGTATTCCATTGACCCTCAGGTCCATTTATTTATTTATTTATTTATTTATTTATTTATTTATTTATTTATTTATTTCCAATACCATGCTGATTTTATCATGGTAGCTCTGTAGTATAAATTTAGGTCAAGAATTGTAATGCCTTCTGTCTTATAAAACTATAACAATCTATTAAAGTAAATATCCTAAAAGAACCAAAAATCAGTGCATTAACAATTTGTAGAATAAATAAAAAGAAATAAATGTTATATAAAATAAAATTATAGGGCCAGGGATACAGGCAGCTTAAACACCTGCCTGGCAAGTGAAGGTCTTAAATTCAATCCCTGGCACAAAAAGGAAAACAAAACAAAACAAAAAAAAAAACATATTATCATACCTGGTATATAGTGGGTACTTAGTAAATATATTTGAAAGAATACTTGCTGTATCCAAAATTTATTGTTAATATTTAAAAGTCGTACATTATTTGCTGTATCCTAGGACAAGATATCTCTGATCTCAGAGACAGATCTCACTCTTTGTCTTTGTTCTACCAAATAAATAGGAATTTCCTGGAATTGAATTCTCTTGAGACAGGTTAACGCTCACAGAATCTTTCCTTGAAATTAAGTCTCTTTGCCCTAAGTTAATTGTAAACATCATTCACCATGGAACTGAGAGCTCCACAGAAAACCGACCCCCTGTTAAGATCACTTAGGAGATTGGTGTTTTGTTTTTCTTTTCTCTTTATGAACTGTGTCAACAAATATTAACCCATCTGATAAGACACAGATTACATTATAGTGACGGCACTATGATTTGTCACTGCTGGTGATGAAAAGGCAAACAAAAGTCTGCTTCATTAAAGGAAAAACTAACAACAGCGAAGGTGGCGTGCTCCTTCTCCCGCAGCTCTTTGCAGGGCTGAACTGGTGATATGGAAACTGCCTCCTCCAAGAGTAGATGCAATTATTATTTTATTAGCCAGGGTACAGAACTTTCAGAGCAAATCTTATCCAACTGTCATGAAATTGTTCACAAGAAGGAAGAGGAAAGTTACCCTTTTATTTTTATCTCTCTTTTTGCTTTCTTTCTTTCTTTTTTTTTTTTTTTTTTTTTTTTTTTTTTTTTTTTTTTTTTTTTTTTTTTTTTTTTTTTTTTTTTTTTTTTTTCTTATTTCAAGACACAAACGAACCAATAACAAGGAACATACTAACTCCCTCCACCTGGTACCGCAAGGCTGCTGGCTCTAGACCTGGTACTTGTCACGGTTATTCTTCTCTCATTGCTGAGACAAATACCAAACACCCAAAATGAAGGAACGAAAGGTTTATTTAGCTCACAGTTACTGGAGATTTCAGTACATACTTAGCTGACTCCAAGGCAAAGCAGCACTGGCAGAGAGCAGCAGTTCATGGTGGAGGGAAAGAGCAGAGAGCAAAGGGTGTGGTAGCAGCTCAGGCAGCTAGCTAGCCTCTATTCCCTGCCTACATTGTAATACAAAGTACCTGTCCCAGGGCAGGTGCAGCATCCACACCCACAATAATTAATCACAACCTCCAGAAGCTGCCCTATGACTGCATGAGGCTCTGAGGGAACAACGAGACACAAACCATGAGAGTACTATTCTAATGTTGCCACTTTTTGAAGCAGTGCTAGTGCTCTTTTGTGTCTTTACATGACTGCCTCTGTTTTTTCAATCCATTCAAAATGTTTATGGCTGTTTCAGTCAAATAAAATATCATGATGCATCTTCATCGACGTTATTCACCACATGCAGCACTGTGAGACTTCTAGCTCTTTCTTAAGGTCAAAATTACCATGAAGGTAAACATTTTGAATCTAATCTGTATGATATTTACACATGTAGGTCTAGTTTATTTCACTTATGCGTATGTGTTTAAGATACATCCACTTATATATGAAGGCTTCAAGTTTATTGTTCTTTATAGATGAGTAATACTCCACTATATAAAAGCATCACATCTTCATCCATTCCTCAGGTGATGGGCATTTTGGTTGTTTCCAAGATTTGGCTATCATAAATTGTGCTGCTATGAACATAGGTGCATGAATATCACTATGATCTGATGTTTTCAGATCTTCTGGGAAGATTCCCAGTAGGGGGACAGCTGGATTGAGTGGGATTTGCAGTCCTAGTTTTTTAGGAAGTCTCCGCACTGCTTTCCATAATGGTTGCACTGTGTTCTCACCAGCAGTGGAGAAGTGTTCCTTTTTCTCCACAGCCTCTCCAACTTTGACTGTTGGTTGATTTCTTTATGTTAGCTGTACTCCCAGGCAGGGGTGGCAGATCAGGTGAGTTCAAGGCCAGCCTGAACTACACAGTGAGTCCAAGCCAGCCTGAACTATATAGTGTTATCCTGTCTCATAAAAAGGAACAATGGGATAAGTATGCTTGAAATGAAGGGAAAAGTTTTGAGGGGAACTAATGGCATTTGCCTTACTACTATCATTTTTTTAATTTAAACATTCACCACATTTTATAATCTTGCCTCATGCCTGTGCAAATGTAGGTGGTCCAGGCCAGTCACTCCATATGGCCCCTTAGAGCAATCAAGAGATATAGTGAGCAGATATGTACACCAAGCACAGTGTAGTGCATTACTTTTTATAGAGCACAGTCTTCTAAAACAATGATAAAAAGTATATCATAGTAAATAAATAAGCCCATACCATAATCATTTGTTATTATTGTCTTTTTATATATCATACTTTCTTTTTTATTTTTTATAGAGAAAATGGTGTAAAAAAGAAAAAGAAAAACAGAAATGACACAAAATTTCATTAAACAAAGTAATAAGAATTCAGTAGCTTTTACTGTATTGCAGGTTATCATTCAAATTAGTTACTTAGGTTAATAGATATGAACCTGAAAAATTGGTTAAAGAATAAAACACACCAAAAATAAAATTATAAGATATTAAAAAGAAGAAAAAAGAATAATACAAAATTTTAAGTATAATTGCTCCTTTAAAAAAAACAGCAGAAGTCAGCAGTACAGTTATCCAAACTATCTTGCATCTATACATAAATATAGATTTTCCCTTTTCTTTCACCTTTTCTTCATCCCAGCTTTTCCTTCCCATTGAATAGATTCTTTTCCTCTCACAGTACCTATTGTACCTTCCAGATTTTATTTACTCTTTCTGATTCTCACACCCATGAGACGATATGATGTTGGCACATTAGGATCTGATTTATTTCACTTAGCGGTACAGTCTCTAGTTTCATCCATTTATCTACAAATGTGCAAATTTATTTTTTAAGACCTGAGTAATACTCCACTGTGTAAAAATACTACATCTTTTTTATCCATCCTTTAGTTGATGGTCATTTGAACTATTTCCAAGGTTTATCTATGACAAATTGCCCTACTATAAACATGAATACACATACATCACTGTGATATGATGATTTCTGTTCTTTTGGAAAAATACCAAGGAGGCAAATAGCTGGCTTGAATGAGACCTCCAATCTTAGCTTTTTGAGTAATCTCCACAGTCCTTTTGATTTCCATAACGATTGTATGAGTCTGACACAATCTTTTTTATATGTGCTATACAATAACACCACAGTTCAGCAGTGCTTCTATTCACAAATATTTCAGTTTGCAAAAAGAAGCATTTAGCAAAATTTTGCTTTGAGTTCTTGAACTCCTTATCAGGTGATGAACATGACCGCAAGTCATGGTGCAAATTAAGTTCATGAATTGCTGTACTTCTAAGCGATTATGCCATCTACTAACACTGGCATAACCACACAAACATGAGAAATATGTTGTGTAAGATGTCATGATGGCTACAACATCATTAGATAATAAAGTTTTCAGCTCTGTCATAATCTTATTATGTCAACTGTCCAGTCCTTTGTGACTGCACTGTCCCTTTCAGGCTCCTGACTGTACACTCAAATAACTACTTCTTCATTATATCAGTACAACAAAGAAAAGCCAGAAAATTTGCAGTACTATTATGGAAAAGATTCTGACCTCATGGTCTTCTGGAAAGAGATCCACAGGCCTCTATATTCTGAGAACCCTAGGCAGACAATCATCAGTTTTCTTGCTGATATCCCACATCATGGTATCAGAACAGTCATCAAAAGGAAGAATAAACAGGCTTCATTTTAATAAGCACTGATCAGTAAGGTTCATTTCATCAAGAAAAATTCAATATAAGTGTGCTTCACCTTGACATAAAGACATGAAAAAGTACCTCTGGGTTCTTTCCCCCTTGATCATCACTGATTTAGTCACTGTGTCTTCATGTTCTAGATTCTTTGGGATGAACAGGAAACAACGCAAGGTTTTTATCAGTCTTGGTCAGCAACCTTCCTCCACTGGCCTCAGCCTCTTCTTCAGGAACACAGGGTTACTGCTTTCAATTTTTGTAACCCTCCTTTGTTTGGACATCTGTCTATCTTCATAATAGTCTTCAGGAGACCACAGTCTATTTTGTGTCCTCCTTTGCTGCCTTATTACTTAGTATACTATTGCTGGTTAGTGAGTTGAACTAGACTAAACTAAAATTGCATATAGCCGGGCGTGGTGGCGCACGCCTGTAATCCCAGCACTTGGAAGGCTGAGGCAGGAGGATTGGTGCGAGTTCGAGACCAGCCTGAGCTACAAAAGTGAGCTCAAGGCCAGCCTCAACTGCATAGCGAGACCCTGTCTCAAAAAGACAAAAATAAATAAATAAATAAATAAATAAATAAATAAATAAATA
Source organism: Myocastor coypus (assembly GCA_004027025.1). Taxonomy (NCBI): domain Eukaryota; kingdom Metazoa; phylum Chordata; class Mammalia; order Rodentia; family Myocastoridae; genus Myocastor; species Myocastor coypus. The sequence goes on along the minus strand of PVJA010002834.1, from coordinate 84,696 downwards.
AATAGAATAAAATTGCATATAACAAGGAAGAAGATAAGCCATTGGAGAGGATGGTGCACGTCAAGATGTAGTTGTTGTCCACACAGGTTATCTGTGGGGATGTCAAGTGCCCGTGCTAGCTACAATGCAGTATGTAAAAGTGTCTCTGTGAACATTAAGGAATTTTCTGTAGTGTGTGTCTGTAGTACAACATGACTACATTTGTCATGGAGTTGTTACAGGTACAGAGCGTAACTTTACTCTGTTCCATCTCCTTCCCTTCCTGCCCCTCCATGCTGCTTCCAACTCTTGCTCCTCTTTGCATTTTCAGGTTTCTTTTATATTAAAAAACCCAAAATAGATAAAGAGCGAGATAAAAGGTAGATAATGGGAAATAGAAAAACCTTTTCAAATGGAAAGGGGAATAAAAGATGGAGGGGAAAGGAGGGAAGAAAAAAAGAATAAAAAAGATAAAAGCAACTTTTTCAAGTGGCATTCAGAAGTGGAATAATGAGATTCTTGCTTGAGACCTACTTTTCTTAGATTGGCTTTCTTTCCAGCTCGTTAAAATTCTCTAACATAGGTATAATATTCTGATTTGATATAAATGTGATCTTCAGGAGATTTAAACTACAATTTTTACTGATGACTTGATGAATACTATAGTACATATAACCAATTAATTTGAATTTTGATTTGGGAACACTTTTCTTAAATTTGCATATGGCATAAATTAAATGAGATTGTTACGTATCAAAATCATTACATCTTTCTTAAATAAAAAGTGTACATCACCTATCAAAAGGATCTGACTTACTCCTTTCTAACTCTTCTGTGGTAGATTCTGTGCCAGTGAACCATGTCCCCTTGGCTGGATCTGATGGCTACCTGTTTACCTGGAGCTCTACTGCAGCTCCCTATTTTCAACCATTAGGTCCCTATGGAGGTCATATTGATGAGCTGTATCCACTAATACTAAATGGATTAGAATTGAACAAAAATTTCAAGATGAGTGTTATTTTATTGACATTTATTTTGGTAAAAGAGATAAATGATCAGAAATGAATGTGTACATGGGATTCTGATGTAGTTTGCTTTTTTACAGCAGGATTGTGATTTAAAAAAAAAAAACTTGATATCTAATAGCATAGCTGACTGACACGGAAGTGAGTAATATCCTAAATCAACCACTGATGCAAAAGTCTCATTAGCCACAATCGTTTTCCAGTAGTTAGAAAGGTCATCAGAAAAATATGAAGCAAATTCAGCAGAAATAGAACACTGAGTTGAATACTCAAGGACTAACTGAGAATATAAAAAGAAAGCTTAATTTCTATACATTCAAAACATGGATGTGCTAAGATAATCTCCACTGCCACATTGGTATGACTGACCATGACATTTCAAAACAGGAAATTCTAGAGGTACCAGCATAAATGTGTGTGGTACGGTTGAGTGTGACTCCTCACGATGCCCAGCAGCAGCTCTGTCTTTCAGTGACACCCCTGCCATCATTTCCATCCATTTCAATCCTTAGTAGAAGTCTAATTTCATAGCTTTCCTACCCAGACTCGTAATCTCCAAGTTCTTGCCTTTTCTACCATTCTTCTTGACTCACTGGAATTTGACTTAGGCCATTCAGGCTGCTATAACAGAATAACATATACTATTTAGTGGTATATCATCAACTGACATTTATTTTCCATATAGTAAAAACTAACGTGTCCAAGATCAAGATACTGGCAAGTGTCTGGTCAGAGCTTCTTCCTGGTTCATTGATGGCTGTCTTCTTGGAGTGTCTTCCTATGGCAAGTAGGAGAATTTGAGATCCTTTCTATAAATAAAATAATCCCACCTAACCTAATCACTTTGCAAAGATCATTCCTCTGATTACCATTACATTGGGCATTAGGTTTTTTGGGCATAGGAATTTTGAACTAAATCAAGAAGATATAATAATTCTAAGTAACCCAATATCAGCCCATATAACTGAAACTGTAATAATTAAAAAAAAAAAAAAAAAAAAAAAAAACCCTGACAAACAGAGCCAGCCAAATATCTCAGAGGATTAAAGCACATGCTTAGGCAGACACAGGGGTCAGAGGTTTGATCCCCAAGCCTGCTGTACCTGTCTCACTCCTGGGGCACACTGAAATAAAAATTGAGACTGGGCTTGGGGGTGCTCACCTATAATCTCAGCACTTGGGAGGCTGTAAACAAGAAGATCACTACAAGTCTGACCTATGTAGTGAGACCCTGTAGTTCATTGAAAAGAAAGATTTATGCTAATATTTTTGGACATTATTTCATTCCTATATCTTATACTCTGAGTAACTACTATGAAGATAACAATGCAATATATTAATTATTGTTAGGCTCCTATTGTCCTGATTTCAAACTCTGTTTTATTTTATTTCTATTTTTCTTATTCTCCTTTTAAAAAACAGTGATGAAACTGTAATGGGGGAAAATGAAAGGAGGGAAGGGAAAAGGAAGTACACAATATAGTGAAGATAGTAACAGCTAATTCTGCTTAGTTCATTGAAAGGAAAGCTTCGTGGCAATACAGTTCATACAGCGTTTCATGCTTGTATCTGGTACTCCATGTAGGCAACAGCAGATAATATGCAAATTATTGTTACTGTGCTGCTAACCTGTTTTGAAACTCTGTTTTATTATGATTTTTACATTTTTTTCTCTTTAAAATATATATGCATGGTTTAGGAGGACACAAACATGAACTCTGGAGCAAAAGCCAAGCTCAGTTAATTCTCCTTCAAAAGGTACACTACATCCATTCTTTCTCTTCCTTTGCCCTTTCTACTGCTTGTCCATGGCTTACCCGGTTCCCATACTCCGCTGCCCTCATTGTGTCCCATTGCTTCCAGCTGGTTTTTCATCCTCCCATTCCTCTCCTAGAAACATGTGGAAGAGTTGACAAAGAATTATGCTCAAAAGGCAGCAATGTTGCGCCCTATTTAACAGTCACAAGACAATTCATTGCCTGAGCTTCAGTTTTATAAACTATAAAACATAAGTTAAATAAGTAACCACCTATAATTACTGTGGGTATTAAATGATAGTATTTTTGGCTCTTAAGTTGCTGTTAATCTTCAGGATGGGGAGTATGCTCTCCTGGCCACTATAAAGCTTCCTGTATGTTGAGGTATTGTATCTTCACGGCCTGACCAGCTCTCTCTGAACATCATAGCCTTGGAAATGTTTATGTCCTCCTTTCCTCATGTTTTTTTTTTTTTGTTTTGTTTTGTTCTGTTTTATTTTTGTTTTTGTTTTAACCAGGAACTGAACTCAGAACCTTGCATTTGCTAGGCAGGCAGGAACTCAGGCTAGAGCTCTGTGTGTCTATACTTCCATTCTGCACAGCATCTGAACTTCAGCAATTGTTTTGCTTTCACTTACTTGATCCTTAGTGCTACGTTTAATCAGGTATCTCTTCTGTGTAGTTTGATGATGAAATTTCTAGGAGGAATGTCAGTAGGGACAAAAGTAAAAATGCCAAATACAGTATAATAAATACAGGAAAAGAATAACAGATTTGAACTAATAAGAAATAAATGAATCTCTTGTGTTTCCAGACTCACTGGTTTACTGCATTTGTCTGGCAACTTTAGTTATTTGATTTTAGTTAATTCACCTGTGTTCTCTTGGCATAAGTGAGAACAGCAAGAAAACTTACTGAATTACCAGATTTTATATAGACATAAGAAATTATTGATGCAACCTGCCTTCTTTATCCTTGATAAAATGTGCCACCAACAGATAGAGTGCCTTTCATTCATTCCCCTAATCCTTTGCCCTTAGATGATGAATAAGTTTTTTTACATCTTCTCCTCATTTATACTTTTGGCCATGTATTCTATCTTGCAAATTTTAAAATGGCAGTTAATCAGTAGGTCTTGTGAAATATTTTTTCCTCAAATGCAAAATAAAAATACTTAAGCAGATGAAGGGAATCAGTGGACACTGAAGAGTCACGTGCTATTGATCAGGTAAATTAATCTGACTGCTCTAAAGCAATATTTCAAGTGTTCAGGTTATTTATTCTCTTCGCTCCTAAAACATTTGATTTAAAGTTCAATGTGATGGAATCATACTGTCAAAAAAGATGAGATTCTTTCATAGCCCTTTAAAATTTTCTAGAGGATTATGTGAAAATTTCTGTGGTGTGATTTACACATGTTTTACAAACACTTAGTACACAAAGAACAGTGTTTTCCCCTAAACAGAGTATCATAGCCTCAGTCCAACCAAAATGTCACTGAGACATAATCATCTCTTGAGTCTTACCTGGTCCAGTGAATGGTTTCTGTAACAAATTTCTGTACTGTTAAGGGATTATAGCTTAGAAGTATTCATCATGAAAAGAGAGAACCTGGTCACCTTTTGGAGGAGATAGGAGAAAGCTTGGACTGATAGGGTCTGGTGGGCATTGTAACATAGATCTAGTTCTGAAAAGGAAAGACACCTAAAAGAGAAAATTAGTGTCATGCCTGGTGGTGATTTGCTATCTATTCACACATTCAGGATAATACTTTCCTGCTAAAAACACATGAATACTAACATTAAATGTTCATCTAATTACTACAGAAATTCCAACAGGAAGAACAAGTAACAAGAGTCACGTTCAATGGTCATCAGTGGAAAACATAATTTGTACTAGCGTACTAAATACAATTTTAATAATCAGGAGAGAATTTTCTCTTAGGAAACAAAGACTAACCTCAAAGTCTCTGAGGACCTGGGCAGCAACAAATATTACAACCCAACCTTCAATAAGCCTTGATAATAATCTTATACTCAAAATCATGTGATGTACCTTTTTCTCCTTCCATTCTTAAATCCTTCAAGGGCTTCTGTAAAACTTCACTCTTTTTCTCCCTCTCATAACCCGTTCCTCAACAGAGGAATAACTATTTAATGTCTGGTTCTCTGGGGGAGGAGGATATTTGGATTCCCAAAGTCTTCTAGGTGTAAATCCTCCCACAACCAATTTCAAGCTCCCTGATGATGTCACTGACAGGGGAGTTGTAAGAGACATTCACAGTGACAACTGTGTGAGCCTGCTGCAGCACACGCCACCCAGTGCAAGCCTGCTGGTCCGTCTCTCACTAATCTGTACCTTAGTGAGTCTAAAGTTTCTGCACAGAAGGGAATTGCAGGGCCAAACTAGTTGAAGGGAAAGAATGCACAGCACACTAATCACTACTTTAATTAAGACTGTGTTTCTGTGGAGTAAGTTAGTGGCCGTAAGAGTGATAGTAGAGATAAGAATGACAGGAGGTTACACTGTAAAGCTACTGTGATGTAAGTAGCACAGTACTGTGGAGAGAAAAAAAAGAAAAAACCCAAAAGAACCAGACTTGATTGAAGATCATTGGAACATATTAGAAGACCTATAAATAACTATAAACATACTCAATCACTTTATGTCCAATAAAGGGGCTGACTACTTTCCATAGTAGAAAGATGTCCTCTTCATTAAATGATGCTGGAAAAACCTACTTTCCACGTAATATCTTTTCCTGTGCACTAAACAAATCAAAATGGATAAAAGATCTAAACATTAAAACAAACACTAACTCTGTCAGAAGATAGAATAGGTAGAACTCTTGAAGACATAAAGTGTAGGCAAAGCCTATATGAACAAAAACCTTATCTCACAGGAAATGGTACAAAGAACCAACAAATGGACTCTTGACTTATTGAAGAGTTTTTCCACAGTGAAAAAAAACACCAGCAGAATAAAGCAAGCACCCAGAGAGTAGGGAAAAAAATTTCCAGCTATTCCTCAGGCAAAGGATTAATACATAGAATATATAAAGAACTTAAAAAAAAAAAAAAAAAAAAAAACCAGTCCCCTAAATTCAAAGACCCAGTCCAAAAATGGACATCTGAAATTAATAAACTCTTCTCAGACAAAGAAGTATAAAATACACTATATGAAAAAAAAAATCACACTGGTCATTCAAGAGATGCAAATTAGAACAACACTGAGATTTCACCTCACTCTATAAAGAATGAATATTGTCAGTAAACCAACCAAAAATCAAATTCTATAAGGGCTGTGGAGAAAAAAGGAACCTACTCTACTGTCGCCGTCAGTGTAGACTGGTGCAACCATTACGGAGATTCCTGAAGAAACTAAAGCAGAAGTTGCATTTGCCCAGCTATTCCCCTTCTTCGTGTCTTCCCAAATTAATTAAAATCTCATGCCACAGCAATATATGCACACCCACATTTATAGCAGCACAATTTATAATGGCTAAATCTTGGAAACAGCCCAAATACCCATTAAGGGATGAATGGATAAAGGTGTGATTTTTTAAAAACATACTACAGCACTACTCTGCTGTAGAGAAGGATCAACCTGAGGCATTCATAGGTAAATTGATGCATCTTGAGAACATACCCTTAAGTGAAATAAATGAAACACACGTTTAAATATTGCATTTTTTAAATGTCTAATATGTGAAACCAAAAGTGTAAATAAGGACCAAAATGTATAATGGATGTTGGGAAATGGGGAAAAAAATGTTTAAATAGGAAGGGGAACAAGGGAATGGGGAGGGGAAAAGAAAAAGCAATAGAAGAAGACAAAACTTCCGTGAATAAGGAAGAGAAGAGCAGCTTAAGGGAGAAAAGGAAACTGGAGCAAAAAAAGAAGAATCAAGTTATATACAGTTACATATCCTGTATGATAAAGATACATCTAAAATATACCAGTAAAATTAAAAACAACAAAATAGTGTCCATTCAAAGCCATTCACTCATCAATAGCAAGGAGGTCTTCTAGCCTATCTCTGTTCTCCATGTTTCAGTCATCTTTATAGTCTTTCTGGTATCCTTTGAACCATTTGAATATAAAATCTTAGAATCACTCTTCTTCTTTCCCTAGCCTGCTTTGCTCTGTGCCACTCTTCTTTAAGTGCTGCCTATGACATTTCTGCGGTACTTTTCACATCCCCTGTCTTCCTTTGTAGTCCTACTAACATTGATGGGTTCTCCCTTGCCTACTGTTTTGTAATAGCCTCATAATTGATCTCTATCTGTGAGTTCTCCCTATTAGTCAATGCAAATTTAAATCTGTTTCCTTTGCTCACATCCTAATTATTTCTCTGACCCATTAGGAAACCTTTAGTAGCTTCCTGGTGCCTACAAAAAAACCTCAATTTGTTATCAGAACTATGAAGACGCTGCAGTCTCCTCAAGTCTAACCTGTTAGCATTTACCTCCCGTCGCAGTCAATTTGTGTATCCACAAACCAGTATCAGTGGTTTTAAAAATATCATTCAATCCGATAACTCAGGTGCATCCAGGAATTTACCAGATGGTAAATATTTTAATGATAGCCCTGCTTCTAATTACACTATGTTTGAAGTTTTGAGACAACCCTCCCTTTGTAGAATAAATGGTTTATGTCCTCGTATCTGCATCTTTCTCTGTGTGGGTTCCCTTGAAGTCCTCCCTCTTATACAGGTACTGTTCCCCAAAACTCAGGTCCAACCCAAAGGCATGTAGCACTTATAACAGTAAAACTAAATAGTACAGGCAACAGCTCCTAAAATCAGAAATAAAAGCGAGTGTGGCATCTATATGGCTGAAGCCAGACCAGTGGGGCCCAGACTAGAATGAATATCAAGGAGCAGGAACAACAGTGATAATGAACTCCTAGCAAAGGCACTGGGACTGGTGCTGTTGAACGAGGCTGTCCTGTGTCTCATGTCGAGGTGAAAGGAAAGTTGGATGTTTAGTGACTATGATAGGGAATCAAAACATAAGTGAATATTTAAAACTTTTTAGAAGTAAAAGACACATTGCCATTATCATTCCCCTCAATACTCCCAAGTATTCTCCCTCATGTCAAAAACAAAGCAATTCGGGAAGGCCTCTTTCGTGATTATCTTTACGAGGCCTGATCAAAACTGCTTTGAATGCTGCCACTGAATGCCACCCAAAGGAAAGGCAGGCTTGTGAACACTGCACAGTGCAGTCTCATCTGCCATGCCCACTGGATATGGCACTGTGTGCATTTCGGCTTGTCCCCAGATTCAGAGTGATCAGCAAGGTAAACATTCAGCATAGATTCTGGACACGAAGACAGCCTGGATGGCGCAACTAAAAAGACTCACAATGAAGACCTTCAGAGCTGCTTGAAAAGGTGGCAAGGACAGGATCAGTGCTTGAGGAGAGAGGAGTATTTCAAGAGGGATTGACCTTTTATTGTGATATTTATGTTTTCACTTAACCACACAACGTATTTTTCAGTCACACCTCTGATACCCTGTGAAGTAGCAACATAACAGACTACCTCAGCCAGGCAGGGTAACCCCAGGTTTCTTCACAGATGTCTAGTGGAGTTGCATTATTTTCTTGGGACCCCTGAAAATTGCTTTAGACAAAGTGACAAGCTGGTGCAGTATGACAATGCCTAGAAATCTCAGTGAGATAAAACAAGGTTTAAAGACATAGCTCTGGAGAAAAGCATGCTTGTCAGTTTGCATGAGTTATCCTTGAGAAATGCAAAGGCTTTGTCTGTATTTAACATGATAATCTTGCTTTCCATGACTCTTCTCTACTTTTTTCCCCTTTTGGGCTACATTTTGTACAGTTGAAATAAAACTGTCTCTAGGGCTTTAAAATACAATGAAGTTTTAAGAGTCCCCATACTTTTACCATGTATCAACCCATTAATATTTCAATGTACTCCCTGGTAATGGCTACATATGTAATATGTGTCTCTACATACAATGTTAGCTATATATTGCATGCAGCCTGTAACATCACAATTTAATTATATGACTCAACAAAAAAAGAGTAAAAGTGAGAAATTATTAAATGATACATATATTTCCAACATTTTTCTTGCAACTTAACCTTACATTATTCACTAATCTTTTGAACAAGGTCAGATGTTTTCTTTGAGAATGGATCATGCTGCCTAGAGTTTTACAAAATCTTTCTTGTATAAACTCAGGTGGACTCTCCACAGTTTTCTTCAATTTTGTTACAACACCAAGCAATTATAAATAAGAAGAAGAATATTCTTTATTTACAGTTATTTCCCTATCATTTTCAGTTATATCATTCACCCTTAATTCAGTAGCAACTTTTTTTAGCAACTGACCTTGGTCAGGTTTTTCCAATAGTTTCCACTTCATTTCAAATAAACAAAAACACTTTTGTGCTTATGGTCCATTCATTTGTGTACTCTTTGTGGCCAAATTCTGTGGTGAGCAGAATGAGAAAGGGCATGAGCCACTTCAGGAAGAGCCCTTGCTCTTGGTGTTTGTACAGCTTTGGTGAAGGCAGCCTTCAGAGATGGGACTGACAGCTGCCAGGTTCTGATGTGGGCCACAACTTTGACATTGGCAATGATAAGCTAGTGGAGGCTGCTGAGGACGCACCTACTCTGTAACCCTGCACTGAGCACCATTCTCTGTATCGCTGTTATTTTATTTAGTTTTCCAGGCTTAACTTGTGGAGTACAGTCATTAGAACAAAGCATATAGATATGTGTAGGAAGACACGGTGGTGACACAAACCTATAATCCCAGCACTCGGAGGCTGAGAAAAAGGCACAGCTTGGGTACTTCAGCAACTTGGCAAGAACCTGTCTAGGTCCTAGGTTTAGGGTTCAATCACCAATACTGGTAAGGGGGGCAGGATAGACATTTGCCATGTTTTTGTTTGTTTTTGGTGGTACCAGGGATGGAACTCAGGACCTTGTGCTTGCCAGGCGAGCACTTATTCTACTGAGCTATGTCCCCAACCCTAGGTGTTTGTAATGTTTTTACTCAGTGAGTTTTGGCTCCATGTGCAAGACTGACCATGCTAGCCTCACCCTACCCTTGCAATCATTGAACATTATTTTTAACTTTTGCCAATTACATAAGCAAAGATATGCTGATGTGCTGCTGTGTGTCAGTTTACCTCAGTATGGCATCATGTAAGGTGGTATTTCTCAACTCTCAGTGCTCACCAGCTTCACCTAGAAAGCTTTCTGGGAGGGAGGAGAGGGAGAGGATGAAAAGAGGGCTAAGATGTGCCATGTGCATGCGCCAGCCACACGAGGAATGCAGATGTCACATGCTGCAAATATGTACTAACAAGAATGTAAAAACCTGGGTGTCTTATGCAAAACAAAAGATGCCTAGTAGAAAACAGGGAGATGGATGTTTGGCAGATGGGAAAGGGCCAAAGAGATGTATGGGGGAGACACAAAAACGAAGATGTATTATAGACATTATATGCACCAAATCCCTATAATCAATGTAATCACATGTACTATAGACAAGTACTAATAAAAATAAAAATTGCAAAGAAATATGTTTATCTTATAATTTTAGCTACAAACCATATTACATCAATAAAAAGTAAGAATTGAAAATCAACATAGTTTTTTTGTTTCATGATCTAATATAAAAATATTAGTAAATATGTTATAATGTCTTAACGACACCCAATAAAGGAGGGAACAGAGAACATAGGGGTCAGTAGAAGGCAGGAAATCCTGCATAATATACTAAGTAAATATCAGCTGAAATACTATTGAGGGAGCTGGAGAGATAGTTCAGTAGAATAAGTCCTTGCCTGGCAAACACAAGGACACAAGGACCTGAGTTCAATCCCTGGTCCTACAAAAAAAAAAAAAAAAGGAAAGAAGAAAGAAAGAAAGAAAGAAAGAAAGAAAGAAAGAAAGAAAGAAAGAAAGAAAGAAAGAAAGAAAGAAAGAAAGAAAGAAAGAAAGAAAGAAAGACTATTGAAAACAACCATTGCAACATTTATCCTAGTACAAAACCCATGATAATTTGCAATATTGGTGTGAGTTCCTAACCACTATTACTTTCATGAATTACTCACAATTTTAAGAGTTCCAGAGCCTAAGCAGAAAATAGACATAATCCCTAGACTGGAAGATAAATCTGAAAAAGATACTGTTTAATTTGGGGTATTCTTTCCTATAAATTAATTAATTTTATTTTTATAGTACGATCTGACCCTTTAATTTAATTTTGAAGAATAAAAACAAAAGCAAAAACAAATAGCAGAAACAAAGACAGAAACAGAATAACATACAATACATTTGTTACAGATTTTCAAAATAAGAATAGCAAATTATGGGGGGCTGGGGAGATAGCTCCGTGGCACAAGAGCCTGCCTGGCAAGTGCAAGATCATGAGTTTGAACCCTGGTCCAGCAAAAAAAAAAAAAGAATAGCAAATTAACAATGGTTGTTATGTTGCATATTTTTATCATCAAATCTGTTGGTCAGATTAACACATACAGTTATGCAAAATTGGGCAAATAATTGAAATTTAATGCTTCCTTTCAATAAATCTTATTTTTGTATATTTTTTTTTTACTTTTTAAAAAATTTATTGTAAAGAGAATATAATAACAATTGATAAGACCTTAGAAATGGTACCCATTCAGAAGACCAGGATACAAGGCATTCAGCCGTGGCTTTGGCACATTGCTGTCCTCGCTGTTGTTGCTCAGACTACAGATAGCAGCATAGCGTTAGTCAAAGTGAAAATTCTAAACTTTAGCTGCTCTTTTAAAAGACATGGATGGAAATTACTCGTATAATCATCTCAGTCATCCTGTAAATATGCTTGCATGATTTTTCCCCTTCCTTTTTTCCTTTCTTTTCTCCTTTCCCTCACCTTGGTTGTTTAGCCATTATGTTCAGTTTCTTCTCACTTGACCATATCTATCATGCCTTTTAGGTTTTATGTATTCTTTCAAGTTCTTACACTAAGGAGACTATATTTACACATGTGGTCTGATTAATGTCACTTAGGAGGATAGCCTCTACTTGCGTCCACTTACCTATAAAGACCTCAGGTTTGTCTTTCTTTATAACTGAGTAATACATCACTCTATAAAAACATACACTACATTTCTTCCAAATATTTTCACAGAAAGAAGTATGGTCCTCAGCCCCCATGGAGGACTAGAATTAGAAATTTCCTTTCCCCATAGTAGATGTCATTAAGGAAACAGAAATTATCTTAGATTATAGAATCCAAAAATGACAGTGATACTTATCTGTTTATATTAAAGCCATATCTCCTCACATGAAAACCAGGGACAGTATAAGCATGCCCATGGTAGCCATGTCATTCAGTAGTTTACACTATAATTATCTCCAAAACAGCCAAGATATATGGTAGCCTCACCTAAATATGGCCTCTAGGAAAAGCTTCTACCAGATGTTATTAGTAGACATTGAGTAAAAGTGCTCAAAACTAGAAACTGGCGTGCTGCAGAGGGAGCAGTGCCCATTCACATCTGTCTCCAGAAGGTGCCGTTCCTGAGGTCCCACTTGAGACAGAACCCTGGCCACAGAAACTTGCTTCCAGCTCAGAGACTATCAGTACACAATCCTCATAGCAAAAGGGTGAAGGTTTCAGTTTTTTAAAAGAGTTCTGTGTCAGAACAGAATGACCAGTAAGCACCGCTGGGCTTCAAGAGCTGTAACAGTAAGTTGAAAGACTTGTGCTTGAGCCACAGCTTCATCTGGGAGCTACCTACCCTGATGTGACAGTGAGCAGACACCTAAAGCATTCTGCGCGAGCCCCCTGCCCCAGTTCACTCACCTCCTTATCTGTGCTGGCTGTGCTCACCTCAGCTCAGCTCCCCTGCTGAACCCCACAAGGCCCTTCCCTCCCGCTTCCAGTCACAGGGCCTTTGCACAGCCTATGCTTCTGCCTGGGAGATTCTCCCCTACACAGGAAAGAGAGGAAGGAAGAAACAAAAGAACCAAGCATGAGGAGAAACCTAGATGATGCCTAGAGGTCAGGAATCAGTCCACCAACTACTGTAATTGAAGAGGGGCAGGACAGTTCTGTCGGACTGGTGATCAGAAAAGCTCTTGGGAAGGAGTAATATTTCAAAATGAAATTTGCCACTCTGGCCTATGTCTTCTTTTGCATGCTTTATCGCAAAATCATTTTTACCCCTATCATATTCTATCCTCTCTGAGGCAAAGAACATGAGTTTGGGAATCAGGCGGACCTGGTTTCAGATTCCAACCTCAACACGTACTAAACGTGCCCATTGTGAGCTAGATTTCCCTAAGCTTCAGTTTCCTCTCTGAAGATGACAGCACTTCTGAGAAGCTTGTTATGAGTGAGTAACATTCAGTGTCTTGCATGTGAGGCGAGAGGATAGCAGGGTCAAACAGTGAGGGAATTTTTTCAACTGCGTGAAGAAATGCAATGGAGAGCCAGTGAAATTTTGCAAAGAGAAGCGACACGGTTGTGTTGGTTTTAGAAAATTAGTATTGCAGGAAGTGAAGAGTGAGTTTTCAGGATTGACTGAGAATTACTGGAATGATGTGGGTTTGAGATGGGATGAGATAAATTCAGTTCAGCCTAGTAGTGAATGTTTTCCATATTTTATATCTTGATAGTCAAACTCTAAAATACAGGTTAAAAAAAAAAAACAAGAATAAATGAGTTTCTTCTTAGCAATACTTTGACCTGATGTTCTAGTTTATTTGAGGTCATGTGTGGGCTTACTACTTGGAGGTTTTGGGCTTTGAAAAACCAAATGCTAGAGCTGCAGGAACTGGGGGAGAGGAGAGGCCAACTGGCAAACAGGAGCCAGACTGTCTGGGGAAAGGCGCTTAAGTAAACCTTTATTTTGTGGCCTCTAGACATCACTTTAGCTGCTAAAAAATACTTATTCTGCCTAGGTTGGAGCTTGTAGATAGCCAAGATGGGTAAGGAAATTGTGGTTTCCTGTATCCAGCTGCGTGGTCAGGCAGACTTCCTTGAACAGCAAAAAGCAGAGTTTGGTAAGGGTATTGAAGAACAGCACAGCACAAACCCATCATCCATAATGGAAAGCTTCAGGAACACCATGGCACAGGGTCTGGAACTCCAGCATTCTGGGAGGCTGAGGCAGGAGGATTGCAAGTTTGAGTTCAGAATCATCAAAAAAAGAAAAAAAAAAAGGAAGGAAGGAAGGAAGGAAGGAAGGAAGGAAGGAAGGAAGGGAGGGAGGGAGGGAGGGAGGGAGGGAGGGAAATAATGGGAAAGGAAAGAGAAATCTTAATACTGGCCTTTCAACTGACATTATTTTTGAAGAGGTAATACATTCAATTAGCTTAAAATTCAAGAGTTATAGATGAATATAGAATGAAAAAAATCTTCCATAAATATCCAGTTCCCCTTCTCCAGTAGTAATTTATTTTATTCTTGCAGAAATATTTTCTATATGTACAAGCAAAGATAGTTACTTCCTCTTTTTAATAGAAACATACTATTCTGTGTCTCAAAAAGGTGATGATGGTGGGTTGTTCTATTTTAGTTCTTTTTTTAAAAAAATATTTATTTATTTATGTATTTATTTAATACAAAGTCTCACTGTGCAGCTTAGATTCATGGTGATCCTCCTGTCTTAGCCTCCCCAGCCCAGGGATTACATGCATACACCACCATACCCAATTTTGGGGCCGGCACGGCCCGGACACACCCGAGGTTACAAGGGGGGCATGGCATGCAGTATAGGGGATTGAACTTGGGTTCGTCCTTGTGTTTGCTTCACAGGCAGGTGCGTAGCCTGTCAAGCAATCTTCCTGGCCTGTTTTAGTTCTTATTGTACTTAAAAATATATTTTGGTGGTTATTCCATGTTGACTCATAGAGAACTACCTCATCATCCTGTTGTATGGAAGTCCCATTTTTTTTGAGACAGGATCTTATTATGTAGTTCAGTACTCACTATATAGCCCAGGCTGGCTGTGAACTTAGGATAGTCCTCCTGCTTAGCCTCCTAAGTGCTAGGATTTCAGATATGTGCCTAGCTGATTTTTGTAACTAAATTCATGAGCTTCTAATCTTGTGTTAGTTCAGAGACCTAATAACCTTGTTTCTCTGTTGGCACATTTCCATAATATTAGTACCTAAACCTGAGTCAGTGTATGTGACCATGTACTTATTATATTTCCAACTTGTTTTCTACAGAGGCTGAAGTAATTTGCATCCATCTAAATAGAATGTCAAAGCAGTATGTTTAACTTGAAAGCAAAACCATGTGTTATTAAGTCACATGCAGCTACCACAAGCTCTGTTACATCCATTCACTGGTCTTCATGCTGAAAATGTATCTTCCTATCAAAGGTGAATACACTCACCACCTGACTCAGTGGACCACAGCAAGGAACAAATTTGGCCTCAGGAGACGTTTTTTACATGAGGGTACTGGGAATGGAACTCAGAACCTTGTGCTTGCCAGGCAAGCATTTGTGCCTCTGAGCTATATGGCCAACACCCAGGAAATATTTGATAATGTCTGACAACATTGTTTACTCCCACAACCGGGGGGCAAGGTTGCTACTGGTTCCCAGTGAAGGTGTAAAGATGCTGCTAAGCACCCTATAGCGCAAAGGATGCTGGCTCCTCCTCCTCCTCCTCCTCCTCTTTCTCCTTCTCCTCCTTCTCCTTCTCCTTCCCCTTCTCCTCCTCTCCACAAAGAAGAGGACCTACACAGACAACTGTTTTCTAACCCATAGAATAGTTACATTAGGAAATGTTGGAGTTAGAGATGCTTGCTTTCTCCCTATCTGAATGTCTTAGCAAACGTAGTTTATTACCACAGCATTAAGGCATTCAGTTATTGTTAAGGTTCATGTATAGGTGTATAGGCTCATATCCAAAGCTTCATGCAGTCATGGGGTGGCTGCTGGGATTTGTGGTTGATTATTGTGGGAATGGGTGCTGCCCCCCCCACCCGGCAGGTGATTTGCATTTCAATGTAAGGGAGGAAGAGAAGTTAGCTGCTTAATCTGCTGCTAGCTCTCTCTCTCTGCACTCTTGCTCTTAGCCCAGTGCCATGAACGGTTGTTCTCTGCCATGTGCCTCTCTGCCTTGGAGCCAGCTGAATATGGACTGAAAGCTCCAGTAACTGTGAGCTAAATAAACCTTTCCTTCCCTCTTTTTGAGTGAAGGCTGTTTGTCCCAGCAATGAGAGAAGAGTAACTAAGACAGAATTTGGTACTGCAGGAGTGGGGTTGTTGCTGTGGCTGAACCTGACCAAGTGGATTATAAGTGTTTGGAAACGGCTTATGGGAAGAGATAGGAAAGGTTTAGAGATGTTGCCTACTTGTGAAGAGCTGAAACAGCTTTGGCTCTTTTGTAAGGGAGATTCTGGTCAGAGCTTAAGAGACCAGATGGCTGACAGAAAGCTGGCCTATAAAGACCAGGCTGGGGAGGTTTCTGCTGGGAAGAAGGACTGCATTGGTTGTTGGACTCAGGATCATTTGTGTTTTGACTTAGCAGGGAAGTTGTCTGTATTTTGCTCATATCCAGAGACTTTGCCTGAGGCTGAGTTTAAGCATGCCAGACTGATTAATCTTTCAAAAGATATTTCAAAGCAGCCAAATATTGGGACGGTGGCATAGCTGTTATTGGGGGCTTTTAACCAGATTTATGTTGCGAATCAAGAGCAAGACGCCGAGTGGGAGGATTCAAAATGTGAGTTTGGCCAGAAAGGAAGCGCTACTAAAGCTGTGGGTTGCAAAGATAGAGCTAAGAGGATCTCCACTGCTGAGAAGGAACCAGAGAATGGAAAAGATAGCCTGAGGGCATCATAGGAGGTAGCAGGTCTCCACCTTTTGCAGGCTCAGTATTGCAAGGGTCAGAGACATTGCCATGTGGGGAAAGCCGCTGAGCCCTTTGTTCCAGAATGGTGGAGGCAATCATACTACGTTTTATAATGGTGCCAGCATAGAGAATTTACTCCTCAGAATCAGGGTCAGAGTGCTTAGCAATCTAGGCACCCAACCCCTACAGCCAAGAGAAAGGAAAGGCTGGCTACTGCTGCAGCTGGCAGCAGACCTTGGCATTATCCATGTAGCAGCGGTTTTAGGCACATTGAGAATGCAGGAGTTCTGAGGTTAAGAAGGCTTCCACCTCAATTTCAGAAGGCCTGGAAGGTCAGGCAGTGTGCCCCTGAGAGGGCAGTTTGTGAAGTAGTTAGTGAAAAGCCTATTCAGTGGAAACCTCAGAAGTTTGGAAAAGCCAGGAAGGTGGATCATTCAAAGTGGGAGCAAAGCCAGCCAGAGAGAGAAGCCATAGGAGCTACCACCATGCATGCCATAGGGGCAGAGCCATATGGAGCTTACAATTTGCCACAGAGTGCTTTGGGTGTTCCATGAGGACCTATAGGGTTTAATATTGGCCCTTCTGGATTTTGGACTTGTGCTGGTCCCAATGCTTGTTATCCTACTGTGTGTACCTTTTGGAATGTTTGTTTTGTGCCTTTGAATGTTGAATGTGTTTAACTTCATTTGTGTAGAGACTCACAGAGACTTGGGACTTGAACTTTTAAACAATGCTGAACTGTTGGAACTTTGGCATTCTTAGAGATGGACTAGAATGTCTTTTGCATAAAAGGACGTGCATGAGTCTTTGGGGGACCAAGGGCAGAATGTTATGATTTGTGTATAGGTGTCCCCACCAAAGCCTCATGCAGTCATGGGGAAGCTTCTGGAATTTGTAATTTGTTATTGTGGAAATGGGTGCTGCCCCTCCCCTGGGGCAGGTGATTTGCATTTCAATGTAAGGGAGGAAGAGAAGTCAACTGCTTGAGCTGCTGCTAGCTCTCCAAGTGCTCTTGCTGTTAGCCCAGTGCCATGAAAGGCTGTTCTCTGCCATGTGCCTCTCTGCCTTGGAGTCAGCTGAATATGGACTGGATCTTCTAGTAATTGTGAACTAAATAAACCTTTCCTTCCCTCCTTTTGAGTGTCAGGTGTTTGTCTCAGCAAGGAGAGAAGAGGAACTAAGAAAATTATATCCTATCTTTCTCACTTAGAGCTTCCAAGTGACTCTACCTTGTCTCCTTAGGCAGATTGAAACCACCTGGGCAAAGCCGTCTTGCAAACGTTCACATATGCAAGATACTTGAGATAGTGTTTTATGGTCATAAAGCAAGAAAGTGAATGTTTGTTCAGTTTTCTGTTTTTTTTTTTTTTTTTTTTTTTTTTTTTTTTTTTTTTTTTTTTTACCCAAGTCTCCTTACCCTGGCAGAGCAACCTATTCACTCTCACAGGCAAAGCAGCCCACATCCACACCAGCACTAACAGCAGCAAGCAGCAGAGCAGCAGAACCCAAGGGCAGGCCAAGGAACGTGCTTCACACATTTTCCTGTTCTCTGATTTCTGGGTTTGTTAGGAGCCAAGGAAGCCCCGCAAAAGACCCACTTGTCACATTGCAAATTTTTGTAAACATTGCCAACCACACTGTCCTTCCACTGTTCAGCGCAATTGGAGGACAAAGCGTGGGACCTCGAGCAGAGATTCACTGGTGCTCCAGGTGAGCTAGAAGCAGAGGTCATTCTCAGCTTTCAGTGCACGTTGAAGCATCATATCTCTACACTGGCACTCACCTCTGCACTTGGAAGATTTCTCCACTGGAGGGAAGCCAGGAGAGAGCCCAGAGGCTTGCTGTAATAAGAGCCTGGGGACTTGGGATGGAACAGTGGAGGAAAAGACAGAGGCATCAGCAAGGTTAGGGAGGAGCAAGCAAGCACAAGAACACTTACTTGCAAAGCTGAATGGTACATTACTGGTGCTAAATATATCTTGCAGAAAATTGGGATGCAGAATAGCTTTGATCATATCTAACACAAGATTTTAAAATGCAAATGCAGAAAAAATGCAAATACAAAACTTAGTTTACTTTTATTATCTTATTTAACCGCCATGGAGCCCTGAGATCCTGTGGCATACGCTGCAATTAAAATAAACTTGCAATTATAGTTTTTCAAAGCTGAATTGGAATGAAAGAGAAAACCATTCAGATTTGAGTATGTCAGGTAAACCAAACAGATGATGAGTCTGCTTCATTAGAGAAGGTAAATAAATAAATAGACCTCAATATTTTAACTACCTCTTCTGGATAATGGTTCAAATTTTTTTTAAAGTTACTCTTGAAATTTCAAACACCAATTTTACATTTAACCATTAATTATTTCTATTGATAAAAAAAAAAAAAACTGAGGGGCTAGTTTTTCAAGGTTACTACAATCTAAGTCTTTACTTATTGGAAAAGGCCCCAAATATCTGCTTTGGTCTAAAAACAGAACACATTATTGCTAATTTTCTTTTTCTTTTCTCTTTCCTTCCTTCCTTTCTTCCTTCCTTTCTTTCTGTCTGTCTGTCTTTTCTTTCTTTCTCTCTTTCTTTCTTTCTTTCTGTCTTTCTTTCTTTCTTCTGTTATTTTAGGACAGGGTCTACAGAGGCACATCAGTCTCCTAGTGATTCTGCTGTTTTCAGCCTCCCAAGTGCTGGCATTACAGGTGTGCCACCTCACCCAGTCTCAGATGTCTCATGTGGGTGGGGCCAGTATGGCACTCTGGGAATCAAACTCAGACCAATGTGCTCTGCCTAAGCAAGCACTTTAAATTGTTGTTAATTTTCATGTTAGCTAAATGTTACTTCTTCAAGTGATAATCTTTAAACTGTAGCTTATAAAAGCATATAATAACTTACTGAAATGTACCATTTAAGGTGGATTATATAAAATATATGGCTGTCTTTATTGCAAATTACACAAAAGAATTTTTTAAATAATAAAAAAAATTATTATGGTTGCTGAACTCTTGCTTTATAAGTGCCATGCTGAGTATTTAGCCCACTCTATTTCATATAAACTCTATCATAATTCTGAGGCACAAAAATTTCATTTTATGACATTGCTTTCATACCTTAGGAAAGAGGCTAGTAGAATAGCCTCAGAAAGCTTTCCAGTGACAACAGTCAGAAGAGAACATCCCACAGTATAGTACCCTGACTTTGGGCTGAAGGAATGTGAGAAGTAGAGAGGACTCTGACTTCTCCTCCTTTGCCGAAGCAAGTCCTCAGATCCCCTGTGAAAATCCCCTGGAGCAAAGTGGCTGTCTCACTTTTCTCTCATTGCTGGGACAAAATACCCAATACCCAGAATTAAGAAAGTTTATTTAGCTGACAGTGGATGTTTCTGTTCAGGCAGAGGACAAGGGAAAACAGCTAAATGCAAAGCAAGGGGAGCTCCTGAGGCTTCTAGAAAGCCTCCCCAACTCCTTACATTGTAATGCAGATTACCCACCCCAGGGCAGGAGCAGCACTCACACCTATAATACCAGCATTGGATCAAGAATCACAAACTCTGAAAGCTGCCCCATGACTACAAGAGGCTTTGGGAAGACAACTAGACAGAAACCATAACAGGGGCTTCCTTCTCTCTAAAGACAAGAGAACTCCAAGTGGAGTTTCAGCTACAGCTGTTGCCCTGTTTCCCCAGTTTCCCTCTTTTGCTCACATTTTCCTGTAACTTTCCACTCTTCATCAGACCTAGTGCAAAAGCACTCAGGCTTATTAGCCTTTTATTCAAATCTTCCTTTTTTGACAAAGGTCCTATACCACATAAAATTTCTGTTAGATAAATGTTTATGCTTTTCTCTTGACAATCTGTCTTTTGTTGGTCCAAGATCTGTCACAGAATCTGGAAAGATTTCTCCAGCCAGAGAATCTAGAGAGAAAGCAGGCAAAAAACATTTTCCTCCTTCTGCTAGACATAAAAGCCCTTAAAATTACCTGTAAACAGAAATGTGCACACACCCAAATGTATCTCTAGGTAGAGGGTCAGTAATTTTCAATAGCTTTCCAGAAGTCTGTGGCCCTGAAAATATCTAAATTGCACTAGTTATTATGAAGAGCAAAGATTTCTGAACTGGTTAATTTACCTCTTGAATTGGTAATGTGGTATAAGGCTGCTTTTTCTCAACAGCCCTCTGGGGCTTTCTGTTGCTTCTGTCCCCTGATGATGCTTCCTACCCAAGCCAGTTGGCTGGCTCCATGCAAAACATCTCTCTCCCACTGTGTCAAACTGGTTAGCAGTGTGAACCCGGGAGCCAGATGGTCTGCTCCATATCACTTACTATGTGATGGTGCCTCAAACTTCAGATATGTAAAGGGCTGCTTTACTCGAGTTGTTGAGGATTAAATGAGTTCCACACAGAATACAGGAAGCAATCAATACATGCTTGCTTTGCTGAATGAATATATTCTGCTGTTGAGATTTTAGAATACACTGCTCAAGTTGCATTTGATGAAATGCTTCTTCAGCCTGTGTATGTTCATGTATGTGTGTGTGCATGTGTATGTGTGTATGCATGAATGCATGCATGTGTGAGTGTGTGTATGTGTGTGTGTGTGTGTGTGTGTGTGTGTGTGTGTGTGTTACCAGGGATCAAACCTAGGGATGCCTAACCACTAAACTAGCTTATTTAGTTTTCATTTTTTAAACATGATCTAGCTAATTTGCTCAAGCTGGCCTTGAACTCACAATCCTTTTCCCTTAGCCTCCCAGAGGGCAAGAATTACAAGCATGAACCACCATGCCCTGCTCTTAAGGAACTTTTCTTAACTTGTTGATAATTGTCCAATCCAGATAACTCTAGAATTTTGCCTTTTGTCCAGTCGAGAAGACAGTAGAACGCAGTGAGATACCATGCCATGCTGGCATTTTTCTAGAAGAGGTTCAACAAAACAGGAATAAGAGGTAGAAATGATACAGGATATTTCATATGAGTCTGTTCTTCCATTTTTTTTTGTACAGGATACTGTTAGCAGCAGTAAGCAGATTAGCCTTATTTTCTCTTCAGTATGTTGAGTTTGCCTTAGCCACAGTGTGAAGGAAAGAAGCCATCTTTCAGATCATGTCTCTGGAAAATCCATTTCAGCAGCTGTTAGGAGTTTTTTAAAGGAAGAAGGAACTGTTGTTCCTAATCTATGGTGTTTCTTGCCATTGAATCACTGCTCCTGGAAGACCTGACTGAATGGGGAGTAGGATGGCTTTTGCCTTCACTTGAAGAAGCCATCTCTTACCTCTTCCTTCTCTCTCCATGTTCTTCTTTAGCCATTGTAACACTAAAATCTGCTTTTGTTTTTTAGTTTATTATTTATTTATTTATTTATTTATTTATTTATTTATTTAGGATAGGGTCTCACTATATATCAGACTCATAGTAATCCACTTGTTTGCAGCCTCCCAAGGGCTGAGATTACAGGTGTGGGCCACCATGTCCAGTCTCAATCATTGTCTCTGGGGTGGGGCTGGCATGGTAGGCCAGGGATCAAAGCCCTGGCCCCTGTGTCTGCCGAAGCAGCCTCTGTAATCCACTGAGCTAGCTGGCTGACCCTATAATCTGCTTTTGGATACCTGGAGAAAGAGATGCTTGCTAAGGTCTGAAAAAAGAGATGTGATGCCACCCAGGGCTGGTGTGTAGCAATGCAGTAATACATACTATGGGCACAACCTGGAGTGTATCAGTGGTCCACTGGTCTGCTATGTTCCTCCCACCTGATGCGCTGCCCACCAGAGCCACTTTAAAGAAGGTCACACAGGACTGAGATCCCCTGCTGCCTATTTCATTACATGTTGGTGTCTATCACAAAAATAGGCAGCATGGTGTAGTTGTGGAACCTAATATTTTCAGAATGAGCGCTAGTTGTGTCAGTTGTCAACAGACCAAGCTTTGCATAAAGTGACAAGTTATGACACTGCACATAGTCAATTCTTATGCCACTTACTCAGAGAGAAGGCTTTCCCTCCTTTGGAAATAACACTCCTTCCTTTCTCTCTTCCTCCCTTTCTTTTCATCTTCTTTCTGTAGTTATGGGTAAAAGAAAGCATGTACATTTGTTAGAATTCAGCTCAACAGTGGTTATTCAGCTCTGAATGGGTTCCTGTGTCTCCATTTCCTTCCCTATAAACACAGATCATATTAACCCTTCTGCATGGCCACATTGCCACAGCTAGGTTTTAAACCTCTGCTCATGACCTTCATGTTGGAAATAGCAAGGGAAGGTGCTATCCAGGATGCATTTCCTATTATATGCACAGTCAGACTCATTTATAGATACCTACAGCTTCTAGACAATGAATGCCCAAGTCAGAAAGCGTTTGTAAAGCTCTCGTCCTATAAGAAAAATCTTTTTGCACAGGTGACAGTGAATCTCTCCTTGACCAAACATCAGCCAGGCTCCTCTGAGTCCTCGTCTCACACCTCAGCCTTGACTTTATGCTTCATGCCATCATCAAAGCTCCACTGACTCAGTTTAGAGAGAATCCCCTGTCCTTGACGTGTGACCTGGCTTCCCTTCAGCAAGAATCTTTTTTACGTGGTTTAGCGAGACACTTCCTACCCTTAATTTCTCCTCTCTAATTGTCCATCCACTGCCATCCTCCACCCACTCCTCAGTTATAAATTCTTACTCTTGTTGTATTTGAATTTGAACCCATTCTCTCCCCCACTTGACACTTACCATTATAGTTCTGAATAAAGTCTTCCTTACCATTTAAAAAAAGTGTCAGAATCATTTTTAACACAGATTAAAGCTGCAATATTCAGGTTTTTAAAAGAACCTAATACTTTATATAGTGCTTAATGTGTGCCACAATGTTCTTTGTTCTAAATGCTAAGCCTAGTCCTCATGAAAACCCAATGAGGCAGTACTGTGGTTATTATCTTTAATTTATAGATGAAGCGGGGGCCCTGAAGCTAACTTACCCGGGAATATAGAGGTGAATCTCGAAAGTAGAACTGATATATTCCAACCAAAGAGATTGCCCCAGAATCCATGATCTTGAGCACAAGGTCAAATTGTCCTTGGGAGCAGGCCAGGTTGTCCACACTGTCAACACTTTTTAAAGCGAGCCCCTCAGCTTCAGCTGCTCACAGGATCCTCCTAACAGTGAGCCAAGCAGGGCCCAGAGACTCAGGCCACAGGGAGAGTCTGTGCTTGTCACCGGTCCCCAGGCATTGCCATCTAGAAAATATAAATCTCCTAATCTGAAATAGAAGCAGGGGAGGGAGAAATTATGATTTTCAAGAAGGATTCTTACATTTGAAAGAGAAAAAGGAAGGATGAAAGGAAGCAAAAGAGAAGATAGGGAAAGAAAAACCATGCAGGACTCTCTCTCTCTCTTTCTCTCTCTCTCTCTCTCTCTCTCTCTCTCTCTCTCTCTCTCTCTCTCTGCTGAAAGGATTTATTCAGTCTAGGGCATAGCCATTTGCAACTTCATTTTTATTTATTTTATGTTAATTGGTACATGTTTGTAGTACATGATGATTACATTTATCATGGGGAGTTGGTACAGGTGCCTTATATGTCTTCATTCTTTTTTGTACCTACCTCTGCCCTCTCTTCCTGCTCCTTGAAATTCTTGGTCTCTTTCCCATTGCAAAAACTCTACTCCTATATTTTCTTGAGTTCTTTTTTGCTATCTCCTCCTCCTCCTCCCAATTCTCTCTTTCCATCTCTTGTCTCCTTTGCATCGAAAAAGATCTGTCTTTCTACTTTTTATTATCTGTCTTTTATTTTGTTCTTTATTCATATTTGAAATTTCTCATATAAAAGAAACACTGTGATATTTGCATGGCTGATTTCTTTTCATATTATAGTCTCAAGGTGTGTCTTCCCTTTTAGAAATGTTAAATCTTATCATTATGGGCTGTCTTTGATAATAAAGTTGTATACACCTAGCCACGTAATTACATTTACAAAATCTTCTGTTCAACTCACAGGCTTCAAGGATTTGGTGGAGGAGAGTGAGGCTGGGTGAGTCATGGCAGAGCAGGGAGAAGTCTCTCCTGGATTCAGGAAGCTGCTGCAGTAATGCCATTAGCAGCTGTCTTTGAGACCTATGTTGACGTTTTACCTACTAATGACTTGAGAGGTTTCAAGTTAACAGGTGTTAGTCAAGCAATCTGGACTCTTCTTCTGTCTTGAATTGTTTTATAATTCAACTTCTACTAACAAAACAAATGAAATTAAACATTCTTTCAAAGTTAAGCTGACACACTCAACTATGGGTGGGAAATGAAAATAATCATGATGAATGAGTTGTGAGAATTCTGTGAAGTCCTCTTCATTGAAGTTATTTAACTTTCAGTTGAACTTTCAGCTATTCCTATTTCGCAGTCCTGTTTGGCAGACTAGGTTTCTTGGCTCAAGTGACAGAATCCAAGGACATGTTGCAGTCCAGGCTGCCGGGGGCCTGCCAGCTTGTCATTAGCAGGTGTCCAGTCTTGGTTTTAATCCTCTAACCCTGGATGTCAGTCACACACAGTTTAGTAAATAAGATACTATAATATTCTTCTAAAAACATTTTATTTAATTGTGTTTTCATTAATATTTCATGTTATGGGTTAAAATTTTCTGCTAGTTCAGAATTTGGCAGGGCTTTAAGAGTGGTTATTTCAGAGGGAAACAGTATCAATTAACAACTTTTTGTACCCAAGACCTGCTCTATGTGCCATAGGATAAACAGAAAAGAATCAGTCAGCTCCTCTTCTTTCCTTCTAGGCCTTGCAGTATTTATGGATACATGGGGGATTTATGCAAGTAATAATGGTTCGAAACAGCTGTGAAAATCATAATACAAAGGATAAAGACAACCAACTTGTAGGAGCTGTTTGTTTGGATTTTGGCTTCGGTTTTGTTTCTTTGAGACAGGATCTCACTATGCAATTCAGGCTGACCTTGAACTTACTGTGTAGCCAAGGCCAGTCTCAAACTCACAATGATCCTCTTGCCTCATCCTCCCAAGTGCTGGGGTTGGGCTAGGTGATAGCTCAACGTCATAAACACCTCCCTGGAAAGTGCAAGGTCCTGAGTTCGATCCCTGGTACCATAAATAAGTAAATAATAAGTAAATAAATAAGATTTGGTAGGTTCAAGTGCCAGGATGACAAGCTTGAGCAACCACATCAGTAAGGAGCTGTGTTTTAAAAAGAATGAAAATAATAATAGACTGTAACCTGAAGGCTACAAAAGGAAAAATTGGTTTAAGTGGAGACTTGGAAGATTAGAGGGATTTCGGGAAATGAGAAGGTGAAAGATGCAGTAAACTTTGATGGTGGGGAGGGAGGAGGTAAACAGAAAGATTATCACGTGGGGCACAGTGAGTAACTTACTTGGGAAATCTGAGTAAGGAAAAAAATGTAATCAATCCTGGAGACATAGTCTGAATGAGTAAAAAGGAGTCAAAACCAGGGATGGAAAAATATTCAACCCATTCATAAGAATACCCTACCAAACACAATAGTTTGTGGGAGAACACAACCTCAGTTCACCATTAGGTATCATGTCATAAAAGATCAGGCAAATAACATTTTTTAAAATGTATTTCCAAACTCTGGGCCTACCCTGATTGATTTTGTTTTATTTTGATATTTTTTAGGCTGACCTGAGATTGCACTGTTTGATATCATCTGTCACTTGTGAAGAATTAGAATCCTTGAATGCCAGAGGCAGAAAAGATCTTAGGAGTCATATAATCCAGCATGCCAGTGAGTTAATGTGAGATCCAAAATTAAATGAATGGCCTAGTGTAACATAACCTATTAATGACAGAGATAATACACTCATCTATTATTTTATCCATAGACCTTAAGTATAAGTCCCAGCTCATACGGAACAGTTTTGTAAGACTTTATCCCACTTTTTGTATACCTCCATCTCCCCTCCCTGTCTCCAACTCATCACTCTCATTTAATAATTAGCATACCATATTTCTAGTGTTTTAGATTGTTATAGTCATATACACACCCATCGATTTTATATTTCTGCGCTTACATAAGCATATGGAGTGTTTTACAAAAATGAAAACGTAGTCTTCTTTATACCTTGATTTTTTTTTTTTTTTAACTTGACCATCTCTGGGAGAAATCTTTGCCAAGTGAAAAGTCAGAATTCAACTAGTTATTTATTTTAATAGTTGCTTAGTACATGACAGCAAGGTTACGTCATGATACACCCTAGCATTCCGCATATCCGTGAGGGTTGGTTTGCTTTGTTTTGCTTCTACAAGTAGCAGTTTCACAAACCTACTGATCCCTACATCTACACAGGCAGGCATTTTATGTCTCTTGATAAGGATTAGTGTCACTGGATCAAGTAAATATGTATTAGTTTTAAAAACTAAACTTGCCCCACAAAGCTATAGTGATACATATGTGTTTACAATTAGTAAAAGATCTTTTATTTGATCTTCTTAGGTCATGGTGTTATCTTTCTATACTTTTTGCAAGTGCAGTTGATATAAAGAAAAGATCCACTGCTACTCTGAACTTTGTACAGTACTTTATACAGATGAATCTGATCTTTGCATAAGCTTGTTGATTATTTTAATTTCTCAGTGTGTAAGGTGTGTGCTCATGTTCTTTGTGGTCTTTTTCCAATAGAAAGCTGTTGCAGGGGGTGCTTTGGTTTACTTTGGACCTTGGACTTGCCAGGCAGGCATTATGCCACTGAGTTTTATCTGTGGCCCCCTTTTAATTTTTAAGAGTTCTCACTATGTTATAGATATTTTCCTGTCCTCTAAAACATCAAACATCTTTCTCAAATCTATTCCATTTTTATTATAGCTTTTGCCCTGCAACAGTTTTGAACTTCAAATTTTCTAATATAATTTCTGCCTCATAAAAAAAAAACAGCCACCCTGCCCCTAGATTATCCTGATGGTTTCTAGATTTTCTTAGAGGGTTTTAGTTTTATTTATCTTACATTTTGACCTTTGACCCATCTAAGGTTTACTTTTGGAACTGGTATAAGATAAACCTCTGATTTGTTTTTTTCTTCCAGATGAATAGTTTACTACCCTCTTACATTAAATAACTCATCTTTTGCCACTAAATTGTCACATATTAAATCCTTCTTTATTTGGGACCTATTTCTTAATATTTTATTTCAGATATTGTGTATCTGTTCAGGCCTATTGCAGTACATACTACTTTAATTATAGTACCTTTGCAAGATCTTCTTATTTCTGGTAAATAGGATTATACAAATGACATTTGAGGTACATATGAAACATAGGTGTTTATACTAAATCTGTTTCCAGACAGTGGTTGGATGCAAGCAGAAATTAATATATCAATATAATGGTTATTTAAATATTTTTCTTCAAAATCTTTCTTCCCACAGTATATTTTCCATCAACAGATTGGAAATAAAAGGTTTAATGTGTTTACACATGGTTTTATATATGGCAGTTGGATACACTTTTAGTTTGGTGATGCGTCATATTAATG
Organism: Myocastor coypus; assembly: GCA_004027025.1. Lineage (NCBI taxonomy): Eukaryota > Metazoa > Chordata > Mammalia > Rodentia > Myocastoridae > Myocastor > Myocastor coypus. The sequence goes on along the minus strand of PVJA010002834.1, from coordinate 56,608 downwards.
GCACTGTTTTTCTCGTCCCCAGACTAGTTCTTCAGAGGAATCATCCCTGACAGCATTCTTACCTGAGCTCTGACTACATTCCAGTAGAAACACTTCTCTAAGGAGAGTGCTACTGAGTCCTTAGAGAGGAATTCCATGGGGACTGTACCTGACCCTCTGAGAACCACAAAAGCTTCCCTGACTGCAGCTGCGGGAAAAGAAGAGCCTTGCGAACTACAGGCTTCCTCAACACAGCACCAAGCAGGTAGCCTGGCTGAGGGTACCAATGGCCTTGCGGGCTCACCTGCAGAACCCAGCCTCTATCCCAGAGCAGCTACCAAAGCTGTGATGCAGGCTTGCGAGCATGAGACCTCCCAGCCAGACATGTCCTCTCCTGGTGTCTGTAATGAGGTGGAGAAAGCATCTCCCACATGGAACTCTCCCAGTGATTCCCAGCTGTCTGGGAGCGCCGAGTCCACAGCACCAGCCCTGAGTCCTACAGGCAGAAAGTATCTTATGCAGACATCGCTGACAATGCCAGCCCACCAGCACACCCACCAGGTCACCCCAGGTGATCAACCCAGTGCCAGCACCTCAGGAGCACCTGAAGATTCCTTGGTGACATCACAGACAACCTCAGCCTCAAATGGAGAGCAACCTGAGGGTTCAAGCTGTCTTGAGCTGGGCATCTGTGGCAGCAGCAAAGGAGGGCTCTGTGATTTTCCTCCTGAAGAAACCATCCAGGGAATGGCACAGACTCCAAGTACTATAGCTATGGTGTCTCGTCTTTCATCCTCTACTACAGCTGGACAAGAAGAAGAAAGGCAGCAAACCTCCTGTGACTCCACAGCTAGGTCTTGTGGCCCTGCAGCAAAAGATGGATGTTCAGAAAGCAAGCAGCCCCATACCACTGTCTCCTCAGACAGCCGAGGCATAACATCTGAGACATCTCATTTACCCCACCTCACTAGCAAAGGTTTGATGTGTCCTCCAAATCCAGAGAAGGAGCTGTTGGCAGCACATGTGTTGTCAAAATTCAAAGAAGCCAGCACGATGACCAACCAAGTTGAAAGTGAGATCAAGGCAGTCCCCAGCAGGGCCCAGCAAGATGCTGAGGTGCAGGCAGTGGCAAGTGTTGAGAGCAGATCTGTCTCCACCAGTCCTAGCATCCTCACTGCATTCTTAAAGGAAATCCCTGCCCCTGAGCTTTTGGAGCAACAAGAGCAACTGTGTGTCATTTGCCATGGCAGTGGCAGTGGGAGCCATGTGTGCAAGCTTTCTAACAGTGTGCCAGCCACACAGGAGTCCAGTCAGTGCCCTGGCACTATGCCACAGGTGTATATCCAGACAGCTGCAGCTGTTTCTGTGGCTATCCAAGGGCAACATAAACCAGTGGACCTACCAGAGGAAGTCCTTAATACTGCATTGATCAACACAGACTGCAGTCATGCCCAGCATGTGTGTGACGAGGAAGGGAAGTCAGCAGGACTGACCCCAGCCAAGGGAGAACCCACCTCTAGACAGCTTTCAGATCCTAATTCCAGCTCACTGAAGTCTAGTCCCACTGACAAGATTTCTAGCTTTTCAGGCCATGAAGCTGAAAATAGTCATGGTTTAGAGAAATCTGAAACCAAGCTCTCTGAGTCTGCAGTGAAAACAACAAATGACCACCACGTGGGCTCAAATTGCAAACAATTTGATTCCTGCACCAGCAAAGATGACCAGTCCAGGAGTTTGGAGCCCACTGATAAGGAAGGTATAAAGGAGAGGAAACCTGATTCTCCTCGGATAGTAAAAGAACAAGAGTCTGTTGGCACTGGTGCTCTGGACGCCAAGACACTACTGCTCAATCCTAAACCTCAAGAAAATGGAGGCACAGGATCCACACCCTCCCCACTGAAGAAGAACCAGGAGGGCCTCTCAGAAGACAACAGGCAGACCAAGGCAGCCACGAGCCTGAGCCTGCCACCCGATTCCATGGGGGACTCCAGCCCAGGTTCTGGCAAGAGGACCCCTAATCGCTCAGTCAAAGCCAGCCCACGCCGGGCTAGCCGTGTCAGTGAGTTCCTTAAGGAGCAAAAGCTGAATGTGACAGCAGCTGCTGCTCAGGTGGGACTCACACCAGGAGAGAAGAAAAAGCAGCTGGGCTCAGACTCCAAGCTGAAACAGTCCAAGCGTGTCAGGGACGTCGTGTGGGATGAGCAAGGCATGACCTGGGAAGTGTATGGTGCCTCCCTGGACCCAGAGTCCCTGGGAGTCGCCATCCAGAACCATTTACAAAGACAAATTAGGGAACAGGAGAAATTAATCAAAACACAAAGCGTTCAGTCTCGGAGATCCATTTCCTCAGATACTTCTTCACATAAGAAGCTCAAAGGCAGGCAGCAGAACATTTTCCAGTCCATGCTGCAAAACTTGCGACGCCCCAGCTGCTGTGTCCGTCCCGCTCCTTCCTCTGTGCTAGACTGAAAGGGAGTCCCAGCTTGCAGCTGTGGCATTTGTGAGTGTCCATCCATGCTAAAGCTTGCTTACCTTTCTTCTGAGAGACTAAGGAGGAAAAGCAAGTGTTAACTACACTGACTTGCTTTAGAAACTGTTGTGTCATTTGACTGAAAGCCCATAAATAAAAGTTCCATTTCAATTGGAAAGAGCCAGCTTCCCTGAAGGTTTGCAACCTTAATTAAGTGAAAATAATCTTCAGTGGGTTATAAAAAATATGGTGTTGCTTATAGAAATAGCATTACCATTGTACGTGTGTTATTTTGTATCACTGCCTCAATTTATCACATGATGGCATTTTCATTTAAAAATCCTTGCTTTATGCTGAAAAGAAAGAAAAAAAAACACTACTAACAAAAAATTTTACACTTTATAGTCCTATTCCAGTAAGAATAATATTATTACAAAAAATTTAAGTAGGTGATAAGAACCATATTGTAATAAAATTTAAATGAATTTGACTTACTACTGGGCCAAATATCATTCAATAAAAGCATTGAAATGTATAAAATATCAAATAGGAATTAGCATTTGTAAATCTCTGCAGACAACCCTTTTACAAACCTTCTTATGCATATAGGAAAGTAATACTAGGAAAATTAAGCCTTTGACTGAGCACTGTCTGCATAAAGCAGTGTACACATCTTCCTATGCAGAAGGCAAAGTGCATCTCTATGATTCTAACAAATTAAATTCCTATTTTCTTACCCCTGAGAAAATATATGGAACTGGATTCTTGAAAAGAATCATCAAATTAAGAATAACATAAAATTTTATATTATCCTGCAAAATAGTTCACTGAGAACATTGCCATTCTGATACAGAATAATAAGCAGCAGATTACCAACCAGTTTTTCTATGTCAGTCAGAGGCAGGCCTCATGAGTAATAGAAATAATATATTTAATCTGAACTCCTATAAACAGCATGAAATTTTTTTTTTCCTTTTGATTTGGTCCTGTAACTTCTAATAACAAATATAATGAACACCGAATGGAAAACAGGCTTCCTTAGATGAGTCAAATACCACTTAGTTACATATGTCTGTGATCTGGAGTAAAGCGTAATTTTTAGAAATGTATTGAGGCTAAAACAGATACAGTCCTGCATCAGCCTTCATCAGCAGAAGAGGTCTTTGAGAAACCGTGCTTTGTGCTTTGGAGTGGGCTGTGTCCCCTGAGAACACAGGCACCTGCTAGAGCTCAACTCTCCCTTACCTCTAGAGGAGGGTATCCCAGGGACCCAGTAGCATCTGCCAAGGCCTTGAATGCCCAGAGCAAGGTATAGTATTGGAGAAAAGAGGCAGGAATCAAAGCACCAGAAAGGCTTTCCTCCCTGGAGTCATTGTACTGGCAGCCCTGATCTCCATCTTGCATGTAAAAGATGGCTACATGTTGGGGCGTGTGGGGCATCCTCTCTGAGTTTATCCTCCCAGTGAGCCAGCAGAGAGTATCTGACCATGTCTTATTTTCTTAAGAGATTCAGGTACCGGTTCACAATATCTATTCTGGCTTTTTGTTTTTCCAAAAACAAAGGAAAAGAAATTGTACCTCAACCTTAGCACCATAAGCAACACAGGACCCAACCCAAGTTAATAAAACAGCTTTGATTTCTTGCAAAGCAATTTAACTGTATATGCAGCCTGCATAAGTAGACACACTGACAGCATTCTTACAGCCTGAGAATGGTAATTACAGTTGTTATATCTGGAACTTATAATGAGTTGTATAATAAGACACATTTTCCAGTTTCTTACTAATTGGCCTCTGTGAAGAATGCTATCAAAAGTAGAAATTACCATCAAATTACCAATCAAATTACTATTAATGATTAGGGATTTAGTTTAAAGCTCTCTTTTGGCCTTAAGTACCCATTTATTTCAGATGCCTTTTCTGTCTTCTCTCACTCTCACGTGGTGTGTACGCACATGGTCCATGCTGTGTACACAGGGGCAACTGTCAACAGTGCCCACTCCAACTGGGTGGGCCCCAGGTAATCCTCAGCTGTAAATTCGCTAGAACAGGATGTTCCTGCATGAAAACAGAGAAGAAAGTAGTCAGCATCCGGCAGCAATATTTATTTTCATGAGTTTAGAGTAACCACCTGATTTATAAATAGTTAATTGAGGCAGAGGCCTAAAGACAGCTGTAGGCATCTACACCACGTGAAGTAAGCCAGAACTGCTCACTTAATGTCATAGTTGTGCTCTCACATGACATTTCAAGAAAAAAAAAAAAATGCATAAGAGATTAGTATGTGTGGGTTTCTTTGGTGCTAGAACTAAATTCTTGACTTTTTTTAACAGTCACAAAATGGAACAAACCCTTTTTATTTTGTTGCTTATCAAATCTTATAGAACTAACAGCTTTTAGAAACAGATCATCAAATGGATAAATAAGATAGGGACCTACTTAAGATACTGCTTTGACAATAAATGCTTGTTTGAAATTTTCCTTTCACTTCAGTCTGCAACACAGCACCAGAAGTTTAGCGCATCTTAAGAGATGTGCTTGGCTCATGGGACAGAGGACCTTGCAGAATCCTTTCCCAGGCAAAGCCAGCAGACTTTCTTCTTTATTTCACACTTTACCTGCATTACACATATTGACTGAAAAGTGATTTGGTTTTCCAGACTAGCCTTTGCATATGATTTGATCCTTTTAAATGTGTCTTTGGTTTTGAAATATATATATAAGAAATATTCCATGAAATTCAGACAGAGAAAATAGTTCTTAACCCAATAATAAAAGTAGGGAGCCAGACTTTGGTACTTGGGAAGAGCATTCAAAGTTTAGAATGTAAGTGCTATAGCACTTACAGAAATTTTAAGATACATTATTCTATGTTATGACCACACACACAAAAAAAAAATCATAGCTTCAGCTACCCTATGTTTATCTTGAATGTTTTTCTAATTATGTCCTCTTGGATTGTTGGGCCCTGGTTCCTTAGGCCAGCTACTTTACATATAGTAAAATCCTTGTTATCCTTTTTGTTTTTCGTCAGAGACTTAAATTGAAGATTCTATTAACTCAAGGTTAACCATAAACCTCTATATTTGTGTCCAAAGTGAAACATAGATGAAGTATATTAACATGTTTTCCCACCTTGATAAGTTCAGCAATACTGAATGTAATTTTGTCTTGAATGATGTTTTAATCTTCTGAATCATCTGATACTCATTATTTTGGATAACAGTACAAGTTAAACACGAACAGTCAAAAAATTGGACTGAGTTCACATGTGCAACATAAAACCTAGAGGTTTAATTTTTTTTTTTTTTTTTTGTGGGACCAGGGTTCGAACTCACGACCTTGCACTTGCCCAGCAGGCACTTGTGCCTCGGAGCTATCTCCCCAGCCCCTTAGAGGTTTAATTTTGAAGCCAAATTCTTAATTTTAAGAATGTGATGTCTTATATTAAAAAGAAGAGAAAATGGCATTTGGTGGTATCCAAGATTACTGAGGTTTACCATCCCCAGCTTATTCTAATATTATCCCTTTTATTTTAAGAAATCCTCATCATTCTGGGGGTAGCTCTATATATCCGACAAAGACTAAAAAACATTGTGACTTTGACATTTGTTTACAGAGGATATTTACAAGAACACTATTAACATAAGTTGTCGGGTCTTTGCTGTATTCATTCTTAACTGTTTTGTTGCCCAAATGTGAGAAACTCTTGTCATCTTTTCCTCCTACATATTTTGCAAGTGTTAAAAAAATCTGTCTGCTTATAGTACCACATAATTCACCATATCCCTTGCCAAGTTTTTAAATAATTAGGTATAAGGAAAAACAACATATTAGGATAAGGTTTGTGTATATGTGTGTGTGTTTATTGCAAAACTGGGCCCTTGTATGGACCTCTACCTTCCTGGTTCACTAATTATCCACAATGCTGCCATGGAGATGAGGCTGTTTATTCTCTCCTGCTTTGTCCTACGTGGTGTTTGAGAAAAAAAAAGCCTGTGGGTTTCCCTGTGTGATAAGAGCACAGTAAACTCAGAGCCGAGCCCTTGCCCCACCCTCAGCTTGTGTACACAGTGAATTGGAAGTCTTGTCCACGTCCACTTCGGTGTTTGCCATTTCACATCTGTATCTGAGCATTTGTTTTCTGTGGTGAACGGTGTTCGTTGTCATCTGTAACCCTTTTGGTGAACTCTCCAAATGGAGGTCAGCTGCTGCCACTCTGAAAATAACAGGTGATTTGCTGAATCCCCCATCCACCCTTGTAACCATATCCTTCTTAATGAAATTCTGCAACTGGCTAAGTAATTATAAATGTCATCTGTGCAGACACAGATGGTTACGAATGACTGCACAATTTTGGACTGTTTTTTGTAGAAGGAGAAAAACAGTCTTATAAATGCTGAAACATTTCCATGAACTTTATACTACTCTCAGAAAAAAAAAAAAATCTGGGAGAATTATTGGCTACAGAGATCAAATAGATCGGGCTTACAATGACCAAGGATGTAAATGAAAATGAATTGAGGCGGAAAATTCTGTTTCATAAGCAATCAGTGGCATCTGCCAGAGGTCACTGCTGCTACTTTAACTGTGAATACTCACCAGCTAAACTACTCACTTGCCACAACCAAATAACCTCTCTCAAAGTAAGTCCTCTACATCTGTCTGTATGTTTAGATGCAAACAAACCCAATCCTGAAACATTACTTGTGGCTGTTAGAAAAATCAAGGTGATGCTCTGAAATAACCATGGGGCTTGATGAAATCACTGTGGGGGCCAGAATGGTGCAACAAGATGTTATTTACAAGTTTTTTTTAAGACCCAGCTAACTCAGATATTAATCATGAGAATAAAGACTGTTGAATATGAAATTAAAGCCGAGCAATAATGTGCCAAAAATGAGACCACTATACCAGCAAGTGCACACAATTATGTCATCATGGTGTGCTCTGTGAAGACTGACTATAACCCAGAGGATAAACTAAATGAAGGCATAATTTCTGTTTGGTTGGAAGAAAAAACATTTATTCAGGACCTTCATAAGGAGAAGCAGTACTGATGAGCATGAGTAGAGACACAAACAACATCTCTGCTTTTATGCTAGCCGGGAAAGAAGAGGAGCCACTAAAACTTTTGCTGGCTTATAACTCAAGAAAGGTCCAACAGAAATTCCGATGAATGAAGGGGTTAAACTTACAGTAATTACTCTTCCTGTACACTAGCATGTTGGAAAGCAATTCAGTTAACTCTACCCAGAGGATTCCCAACCTTAGCTATGAAAAACATGGGTTCCCACCTGTAAAATGTTGAAAACCCAAGAACTTGTATCAAAAGGGGCCTCAAATAATGCCTTACAGAAAATGATGTTCCAGGTGGTCATTTCTAAGTACAAGTTCATTAAGTGTCTTTTGGGTTCAAACTCAAAAGTAATTGCCTGCAAATTAGAATCCCATATTTTACACTTCAGGAAGAGATATTATCAACTAATATGGTGATAATTATGAGATACAATAGTGATTTAAGTGTGCTTGGGAGAATTCAATAGAAGAGAAATACATTTTTTCTGATATCTTAAATGTAGGGATGTCATCAATTTATCTCTGGGGATAAAAGTATAACTTTTTTTAATATCGCTGCTAGTATTATTACTCTTTGTTACTTTAAAAATTAAATACTCTTTTTTAGAAAAATCTGTAATCACTTAAGCAATTTCTGACTGAAACCATTACTTTTAATAACATGTAAAAGCTGTGTGTAAAGAAAGCTATACTGAATGAGTAGAGAGTGCATCCTTAATTATTTTAGATTCTGTAGCATTTTAGACCACATATTTAAGTAAATATTTTTATACCTGTCTTAAAATGAAGCAGGTAAATTAAAAGATGACAGTATTATAGAACTACTTCTGAACCCCTGGAGGAGAGGGGAGACCAATTCTTAGTTTAAGGGAATTTAGAGATTCCCTTTGGAGGTTGAGAAAGGTCTAGATGGTCTGAAATTCAAGAAAAACGTATACTAGCGATTGCTCAATTTCTATTTATCTTTGCTGTACTAATGTGTGAGCAATGTGTTGTGCATAATACTGTAGTTGGTTGTGGTCAGTACATTCTGTAAGTATATAGTCTGTGAGTAATAAATTTGCTATTTTTGTGTGTAGAAAAAAATAACATGCTGTATCCCATTTAAAGACCAATTGCCATCATCCAATAGGCACATGTACAAACGTGAATAAAGCCAACAAAAGTGTGTGTGTATTCAGGAATTTGTCTTTTCATTTTTGAAGGTTGAAAGGGGCTGGTTTTATGTTTTGTCTCTTTTTTCATCCCTGAGAATAGATAACGTAATCAGAAAGGCTGAATATCACAATCAGCACGTTGACATATTACTAAATATGCTGGGGCTAATTAACCATGCCATTATTTACAGGTAAGGTCAGTTCTTTGACCACTGGGGTGAATTACGTTCCTCATACATCCTCTCTGTTCAGTGTGTGATAGGCTGTACATATTATTGTGTGACTGTGTACAGGCCTTGTATGAATTATCTAAATCTTCAAAGCATTCATAGGAAAATAAGAAGAAACAGTTGTCTAAAGGCACAAGAAGGGCTAATCAAGATGTATTTTCACTTTCTACACATAAAACCCTAAACGTAAAGTAAGTTTAAGTAGCTTATCCTCACACATGTGCATTGTATTCAGCCTAGTAGATTTGAACAAATCACAGACTTAAACACCTCATTAACAGCTACATCTTCCCATAACTTTTCTGCTTTACAACTATTAACATTGGACCTGGTGCTCCTTATTAACTGGCAATACTCTTGGTAGAAAATTTTATGCCTTTGCTCCAAAATTCAAGTTAGTGTCTTACTGTGACTGGTACCAAGCAACTTCAAAGTATTAATGATGTTCTTTAAACATCTAATATTTTATCTGAAATGACACAGAAGAAAACCAGTGTTATGTTTTGGATACTCTACTTAGATATTTTTCAGTGTATTTATCTGTACAGGCTAGTAAAAGCCATACCCCTTACCCTTTTTTCAGATGTATTCTCAGATTTAAGAAGCACATTTGCTCACTCAAAGTGGAAAACAATTGAAGGAATTCTTGAGATCAGGAAAACTATTTTTTACCAATGCAAAATATTAAAAGTAAAAAGAAGAAGGGGCAGGGGAGATAGCTCAGTAGAATAAGTGCTTGCCTGGCAAACACAAGGACCTGAGTTCAATCCCCAGATCTGCAAAAAAAAATAAAAGTAAAAAGAGGTTGCAGATAATTTGAGTAAGATCATAGGATCTGAGCAATTGGGAGTCCCTTACGTGGGACTCAAATACTGAATTACTATTACTGATAATAAATGACTTTATTAGACCACATAACCAAAATCAAAGTTATTAACCAGCAAGTGTCGACAGTCAATGAAAATTTTCATTTTATCACAATTCTAATCAGTGAGTTTATGTTGTTAAAATTTTTCTCATTTCTTCTCAAAAGAAATGCTCTATTAGAGATCAAAAGGTATGGCACAGTTTTTAAAACCTCATATAATTTGACTCTGACTCCTTGACTCTGAAAGTTTTGTTAGCTGGTTATTGGACTGAAGAGAGATGGAAATACCACCATCATCCTTTTGGTAGAGAATGTTATTGGAAAAGTATGAGCATAACTACTTCTCAGTAAGAGGTAACAAAAACATTTAAATTCATCTTCATATTTTGGAGAATGAATGTGCTACTTTTATAACTAAAATTAGCTAATGATAAGAATACTACACTTACCACTACAGAATGTAATGGGTTTTAGCTATAAAAAACATTGTTTACAGAAGCAGAATACCAGAAATCTTGACATTTATCAATCGTTACTTTTGCATAATGTAGAATCTTATGTAATTTCAGATGTGTGTTAATTTAAATAGCACCAAGAAAAATTATACCTGTTGGTATTTGTGTATGAATACTCAGCTGAGAAAGACCAAAAGTATAGTGTAATGTTAATTCACTGAAGAAATAATAATATTCAAAATGGAAATCATAATTGTACCAACATTAGAATCTAAAATTATCATGGTGTCTATATATCAAGATCATGCAATGATATAAGAAGATTATCACTCCTCAGGTATTCACCAATAAAACTTTTATTTTCTACAAAAAGAAAGAATGGTATTATTTATATAAGGATAAAGACTTTGGATTTAGCTATAATCCCACCTTAATTGTAGATTTGATTTTTAAATGGATGGTAATATAAAAATTGAATTGATGGTTATTTTTACCTTAAAAAAATTTAGAATAGGATTTTCTGCATTTTATTTTCCATAATAAACATAACATAGAATTTTTAAAATTCTCATTTTTGTTGATGTTATTGCTACTGCTGTTGAGCTTGTTCTTTTAGCCCTGAATGTTCACAACCTGTGGATTTCCTACGCGACACTTTTCTGGTAACAATCTTCTGGGGAGCTGAAAGTATTTGCAATAAAAAAACTTTCTCCCTTATTTAAAAGAATTCCCATAGGATCAGTAATACCTGTAGGCCCTAGATGCCATAGTTTTTCCTATTCTTGATGGCATGAAGAGTGTGTATGCCCATGTGTGTGTATGCACTGTTTTATATGTTCTCATTTGGGGAATGACAGAATAACGACCACGGAAATAGAGGTAGGTGGGGTGCAGAGGCCTAGAATGCTTGCTTATTTTTCTCAGGTGCCTCTTGCCCAAGGCCATCTGGGTGTCTCTCCTATAGTTCCAGCCCCTCTCTTTAGTCATACCTAAGTAAATCCTGGTTCTGCCGTCTGTATTCACAGAGTGGCATAGAGAGTCCAACCATGTTCTTTGTTCTGCTTTGACCATTAAGAAAACTAACACAGGGCTGGTGAGATAGCTCAGCAGACTAAAGTGCCTGGTTAGACAATTGCAGGGACCAGGGTTCAACCCTGGTCCTGCATGCCACACCAGCCCTACCCTTGGGCTCACTTAGCTGGTGACTGAGTCAGAGTGGTAGCACAAGCCTGTTATCCTACCTGGGGAGGCTGAAAGCAGGAGGATAACTATGAGCCTGAGAAGCATAGCAAGACCATGTATTAAATACATTTAAAAAAAAAAAAAAAGCACTATACTTTGATCTCTATTTAAGATTTTGGGTTTATTAGGAGTGTGAAAAATCTTTTTTGAAGGGGGAGGAGGGACTTAGAAGCTGAACTTAGTAGCCCAGGCCTGTAAGCCCAGCACTGGAAAGCTGAATCAGGAGAATCCTAAATTTGACTTTCACGTGGGGATTTTGGAAAGACCTTGTCTCAAAATAAAAATTTAAAAATTGCTGACAGTTGAGCCAGATAAAAGGCCTTTGGTTTCATTCCCAGTAAAAAGATAAAATAGTTAATGTTTCAAAACATGCAGGGGCCATATTCTCCCACCAGGTAATGTATATTTGGAGCCAGTTTCAACCTTAAGTGGTGCCCAATGCTTCTCTTACCTAAGTAGACATTCATTACTGGCAAAATGAAAAGGTTAAACGGCAGGCAGTTCCCGAATCTAAAGAGAGGCTAATCAGGCAGCAGTCCTCAGTGGAGATGGGTTGTTTTCTGCTGGAGCTGTTCACATCACACCAACAGCCATCAGTTTTCTTAAGCACCATTTCTAGTCAACAGTTCCCAGGGATCCACAGCTGGATTGTTGTGTCGTACATGGAAGAGCAGTCTTGCCAGCATGGCATGGCTTCCCTGCGCTGACTGTGAGCTAAAAGCCCCTGCTTCTTAGGAAGGCACTCTTCAAAGCCCTAGTAGCATCACTCTCCATCAACCACAAGATCTTAGTTCAGCTAGACTTCTGTAATGAATACCCTTAACTGAGTGGCTTTTAAATGAGGCAAATTTGTTTCTCCCAGCTCAGCAGGCTAGGAAAAAAACTTGTTTTTGCTTATAGATAGCTCCTTTGCTGTGTCTTTATATGGTAGAGAGGGGAGCATATCTCTAAAGCCTCTTTTATAAGGGCCTTCATCCCATTCATAAGGCTCTACTACCATGAAGTAATAACTTTCCTGTGGCTCCACCACTATGCCATCGCCTTGGGGGCAAAGACTTCAACATCAATTTTGAGAGAATACTAGTGTTCCAGCCACAGCACATACATTCTTGACTCATATGCCAAAACTTTAATTTTTTCAATATGATTCTAAAAGAGTGGTAATAATTTTAACCCTGATAACTATATTAATCATGTTCTATAGCCAGTTTTTCTAAATATAGCATGAAGGACTAGTATAGTTGAAATTCAGATTGCCGGGATTGCAGAAACTTATGGTGGAAGTATTAGCATCTCAGGAGTGATACTTGCCTATGCCTTCTTTTAGTTTCTCTTGAAATTTCTCAATCAAACTGTACAATAAGTTTGGCCTAATATTAAAAAGTAAAGCTAAGCAAAATGTCATGGCCATACATCCAACCTTACATGTTACTATGTATAAATGCACATTGGCTTTCAGTCCATTTGTGGACTGGCGGATACATGAGACATAAATTAGATCATTAAAGAGATGAGTATCAAACCCTGAGGCTCAGAAACAGAGGACTCTGGGTTCAAGCTGCATCTTTGAATCCCCTGCATTCCTTGGCGAAGTCATTTCATCTTTTTGAGGTTCAGTACCTTCCTCTGGAAATTGAGGGTAACAATACTTCTTACTTTGCAAAATTGTATTAGTTAAAATCTAGAGGCCAACAAATGTCAGTTTCTTTTACTCCTATTTCTTCATAACTGAAACGCTATCACTCTACTAAAAGCCTGGAATTTTGCCATTTTCTTCTATCTACGAAACATTTTATAAATCTGGATAAATACAAGGCATTATTTGAAACATGACTTTAAGACACATCAAATTTGTCTGTAAAAGTATTTCCCTTTACTGTTTAAAGCTCGAGGGCAATCCACTCAAGTATTTACAGTTGTCAGATCTATAAGAATTAGGAAAAGATTTTGATTAACATTGTCACATCAAATATGAGTTTTAAGATAGAAAATTAAATACTAATAAAATATTAGCAAATTTTAAAAGGAGGGAAAAGAGAGAATGAAATTGATAAATTTAGCTACATCAAAATTTAAGACTTAGATATGATAAGATTCCATATGCAAATTAAAACAAGTCACATAACTGACAAAATATTAGAAGCTAGAAAATAGAACACCTACAAATCAGTTTTAAATGATTAGCAATACAACAGAGAGATTAGTCAAACTGTATAAGTGAACATCATCATCTATGAGAATATTCCATCTTCACTAACAAATCTCTAGTCCCATAGCTCCATGCTGCCAGAGACCTGTGGGACTCCTAGGAGCTGAACTAGGAGCTTATGGCCATGTGTCATGAGTGAATACTTCATTTGCATTAAGAGACCTGAAACTTCAGATCCCTGGTGACACCTGAGTGCACTTGGGGAAGGGCCTCCAGGAAACCTACAGAAAGCCTAGGCATGCAAGTTAGATGGGAAGTCCATGCCATATCCAGAGTGGGAAACACTCACAAGAGACTTCAGATCCTCTTTTTTCCATTCCCTCCCTGATCTTCAACTAGATTGTTTAGCAGAAATAGAATCATAGGTGTAGAAAGAGAAAAATATCTAAAACACTACTCCCTCTTCCACATAGGGCTGTTGCATTCATCAGCTTTTCATTCCTATAATACCTGATGCAGGCTACTTATGAAAAAGATTTATTTTGCTCATATATTGTGGAGGTGAGGGACATGGTGCTGGCATCAGATCAGTGTAGCATAGTGGAGAGCGGTACTGGTGGGCACATCCGCAGGAGAGGAAAATGGGCAGGGCTAGGCTTGATGCTCTTATATCAACCCTGATATGAGCACCACCATTGTGACCACAGCAGAACTGATTCACACCTCCACAGACTGAAGATCTCACTTCCCAAAGTTTCCAGCATTTTCCAACAGTGCCAGCCTGCACACCAAGTCTTGGCTCACCATGGAGATAGAGTCTCTGCGGACCCCAAACCTTGTTAAAACTGTGGCAACTGGCAAGAGGAGATCTCCCAGCCTTAATAAATCTTGCATTATTATTACATTAGACCAAGCATTTTAACTCTGCATTGAGATTACATTTTCACTACTGAATAAAGCAGTTAGTCCCCACAATGTAAATAGCTGTTGTCATTAAGAATATCCTTACCATGGTTGAGATGTGTGACCTGTTTAGCCCCTGGAGGTATCTATATATGCAACTTCTACAATTCTAGAGGCCCAAAAGTTATCTGAGCTTTGGAGGTCAGCAATGACATCTTCACTCCCTCCATAACCTGCCCTGTGTGACTTAGTCAGCCAGAATTCCCAAAGAACTCCAAAAAGCCTCAGCCTCTGGTGTTGATTCCTTCCACTGTTTATTTTACCACTGCCAGATGTAATTAAAGTTCCAAATCTATTGAGCTTAAAATAAAGAGATTATCTGGACCTGTCATAACCACATGAGCTGTTTAAACAAGTTTTCTCCAGCTGGTTCCAGAAAATAAATAATTAAAGAAACAGGGTGCAGCTAACTGGGGTTGAAGGAAATCCAGCACACATGTTGCAAGCTGCCTACAGAGACTACATCTGCAGGAATTGGTCCCTGTAGGAGCTGAAAGCAGTCCAAAACTGATTGCTAGAAAGTAAACAGGAATCTGCTTATACAACCAATCAGCTGGGAAAGGGACCCACCAGTACAGATGTGAACTGCAACCTGGACGGCACCTTGGATTTCACCCAGATCACACCCTGAGCAGAGTATCAAGCCACACTGTGCCCAGACTTCTTCCCTACAAAAATTTTGAGGAAACAAATTTGTACTGTGTTAGATAGCTGAGTTAATACATTATGTGGCAATAGAAAACTAACACAGCAATGATTGTTGAACTGGTGATTCAAAACTGCCAGAGAGCAGCTCTTCAAACACTTGCTTATTTCTGTACTACCCAAAGCAGGACCCAAAGACACTTCCACCCTGAAGCACCAACTTTCCTAAAGTATTTAGTGGTAATTTTAATAGGTATTTACTTAGATCTTTTCCACATTGAAGCACACATGAACATCTCATGCTGGAATCTGTCATTTGCTCTTCTCTGCTCCTTCTTCCTGTTTATCCATCACTCATCTTGTTCTATTATATTTGGCAATGAAATAAGCTGGCAATGTTGCAGGGAGGAGGAGGTTGGGGGCACCTATTTCCTGGATCTCATACTGTCTGGATGCCTCATAATGACCTTGGGGATCATCGAAGCCAGAAATCCTACTAGGTAGGCAGGAGTCTGGTTGCTCCACCCACCCTTGGACTCTTTGGGCCTAAGAACCATATGTGCAACCCTAAAACTTCTAAGACACCCAGGGAAATGTTCTATCATTTTGGGATTACGTTAAAACCTACCTATATCTTGACAAGTAATCTCTTTATAACATTCTGTTCAATTGCCCAGTTTGAAAAATGCCAGGGCTTTCCTCCCAAAATCTGAATGACAGAGCCAAATGACAGATTCATAATTTTTTGTGATGAAATGTAAAACTTCACATAAATTTCTCTTTGACCTGGCTTCTATGTCCCTTTATCCTCCAGTACTGTTAGTTTTATTTTCACCTAACTTTAAGAAAAATGATGCATACAATTTGCTTTTATTTGTGTAACCAATGGAAATCTCATGTGCATAAGAACTTCCTTCTTGTAAGATAGTCTTGTTTGGTAAAGAAGGTTACTGGTGTGATGCCACAGTCTTCACAGATCTCGATGGTCTCAAGGGGAAAAACAATGAGAAGATTTAGAAAATAAAGACAAAGCAAGAGCTCAAGTGAGGTGAAGGTCTCTTTCTGAATGGCGGAATAGGAACTTAGGAACCACAATAAGGTTTGTTTTTTTTTTTTTTTTTTTTTTTTTTTTACTTTTGACAAAGTATCATGAGACACAAGGTTACCTAACAACCAGTGACTGGAATTGTCTCAGGATAGTTATTTTTCTCAGGACCAAAGCTTCAATCACTTCCTAAAGAGTGAAATAAATATTAACTTGTTACAGAATGTCACAAAATATAGACAGTTCCTAAAGTTATGTTTCATATTTCCCATAAAAAAATGAGAAGTTTGTATTGCTGCATCTTTGCTCACAATTAAATTATATATCAATTATTATATTTGCATACTATTTTCAGGCTATTAAATTAAATTAATAATGGCTGGGGTAAACTGAGTGCCTAGTACATACTATGCATTATTTTAAGGTTTTCTAAATGTGATTTTATTTTTCTTCTTAGTAGCCCTGTGATGTAAGCACTATTATTGTTGTCAGTTTCACTTTTCAGATAAAAAAGCTGAAATGCAGAGAAGTTAAATGCAACTGGGACTAGTCAAGGCATCATGACTTGAGCCTACCCAGAACTGCTGCTTTCCATCCAGTTACCTAAGAAGTCAGGCTATGCACCTTTCTATGGACTGAGGTGGTGATGACCAAAAAGGTGACTTTCAGCATGCTAGGTGGTCTTCTCTTTGTGACCTAATTCATACTCCTCTTGACCTTCAGGGAGTTCTCTGAACTCAAGCTATTAAAGAATTATTTCATGTCATTAATAAGGTAACAAAACTCCCAAGTAAGAGTCAGAATAAATATAAAACAGGAAATAATTATTTCTAAAAGACAAACAAGGTTCACTCAAACATATTTCCTCTAAATAATGTAAATAATAGCAGGAAGGAAAGAAAAACAGATCAAGGTATCAAAATATTCATGCACACTATGTAAATGTCATATTCATATTAACAATTTTATGCCAAATCTGAACAGAAGGAAAGTAGTTACAAAATTACTTGCCCTTCTCTTGAGAAAAGAAAACAAATCAGTGTTTTGAGGCATTATTTTATGTGTAATTTGAAGAAATTAGCTAAAAGTTATTTATTGACTCTTAAAATAAGTGAGATCATGGTAAATGATCTTTTTACTCTCAAATGTATTTTAATTTATCAATAATTTAAATTTTTGTGAACTTCATACATGTAACTCATAAAGTATATAAACAAGCCTTGAGAATATTAAAAATAATTAATAAAACCATTAGAAAAAATAAACTTTTAATTATATCCCCAGCCTTTTATGAACAAATCCAAACCTGATATAACTTCCTTTTTTCCTTGAAGCTGAAATGTTTATTTAAAGATACTAATCTGAATTACAGTAACCAAACAAATAGACCAAGGTGTTGAAGCAATTATGAACTTAAAAGCTATAAAAATCATGTAATTGGGGCTGCGCAGATAGTTCCATGACACAAGTGCCTGCCTGGCAAATGCAAGGTTGTGAGTTCAAACCCTGGTCCCACAAAAAAATAAATAAATAAACAAAAATTTTAAAAAATCATGTAATATTTGAAATTTTTACTTAATTTCAAAGGAGGTATATTATGACAAAACCATCAGTATGTGTGATATTAAAAAGTTTGGTTGCTATAAAGCACTTCACAATACACACATATATTAAAACATAACATCATACAACTTAAATATATACTGATTTTATTTATCATATATACCTCAAGAAAAAGTGAAGAAATTTCTAATATTTTTTAAAGAGGAAAAGAAGACCACAAATAATGCTTTCCTTTTTGTGAGAAAAAGTAGTAATTTAAAAAAAAAATCCGAACTGATAAAGATGACTTGGAAGATAAATTCTCAATTAAAAAAAAAAAAAAACAGAACCTTCTAATAACTTTCCAGGGTGTAATAACCAGCTCTGCCTATAACTGGGGACATTTTTAATGGTATTTCAGATCCAACCAGAATCTGAATCCTAGAACAGAGAATAGAATTATACAGAATGACATGAAAAGAACTGATCTTTCACTTGGCACACATATACTCCACTCTTGCACCAAGCAGACACAATATCACTGCAGGTACTAGAGATGGACTGACCCCTTGATCTTACCTCCCTGGAGACGTAAACCAACAAACACCATGTGCAAAGAATACCAAAAGGGCTATCTGCTACCACAGGAGCCCAGAAGATGAAGCGTTCACCCCTGCCTAGAGAGGCCAATCGAGAAGATAAAGGATAGAAACAGAAAAGCGTAGGATGGAGAATGCCTGAGAGCATATTTGACCCCTGTGTATTTGTAGTCTTTTTACTAACAGCAAAAACTGTCACAGCATGTAATGCTACCGTTATATATGAACTAGCTAATATACTTACTTATAAAAGATTACATAATTGGTAAGATACAATAGTTTGGAGTCTTGTGTATTTGGGAGTGTTTTAGGCATGGAGAATCTAATTCAGGACGTTGTGGTTGCCAGACAAGCACTGCACCATGGAGCTATATGTCTGGCAGATAAGATAGCTTTAAATGGATAGCATCACAAAAAAAAAAAAAAAAATCTGTGAATTAACAATAAATAGTATATATTAAGTAAATATGAATAAAATAAAATATAAGATATTACAATATGGTATGATTGGTGTATAATACAGACCATGAAAAGATAAACTTTCCTTATCCAGAACTCTTAACTAAATCATGTTTGTGAGCAGTAGTTAAGGAAAGTACATCTGATCCAAAAATACCACTTATAATTATTCCACCATCCTCATAAAATGTGCAAGGCCTATCACTACCCATCATGTTCATTCATGTATTTGTGATCAGTGGAACTTATGTATAACAAAAAAAGTCAAGGCAGAAAAACATGGCTACTAGTGTTCAATGTTTATTAACACAAAGACAAATCACATGATATTCCTGAGTGGAGAAGTCATATAAGCCAGTAAACAATTCACAGAAGAGGGTCTGCTTGTGCTTGGAGAGGAGAAGAAGTGTCCTCAGACAGCCATCAAGGATTCATTGCATTGGGAATAGAGGCAGAAGCAGTTTAAACACTGTGCCCCTGACACAGGACATGCCAATCACATTAGCGTCCCTGTTGTCAATAGCAAAGACACAACAGGACTAACAAACTCTTTAACATGCTCTCCCAAATTCTTGAGAGATAACAATTTTGTATTTTGAAACCCTGTGTCTGGCAAATACAGTCATAATTTGTGCAGTTCTGTTTCACAATATGTGTCTTAAGTTTAGCAAAGGTCTAGTGGGAAAAGGCGAGGTCACTGGAGTTCAAGTTTTCTTTTTCAGGTTCTACTTCCTCTCTTAGAATACTGGAGTCTTGAAAATTGATATTTTCTCTGTTTCATTTTAAAAGACCAGAGAGGAATCTGTCTCTTTTCACTACTTGACTATTCAATTTATAAATTTTAGAGACTATCTTTCTCTATAATGTGAATAAAAGTAGTGTCTGAATCCTGTGATCCACTTGGTATCCATGATGTGAGCTGGCTTACTGAAAATGTTGGAATTTATGCTTATTGACCTCTTTTGGATCTGGTACGAATACC
>PVJA010002834.1:0-36644 GCA_004027025.1 Myocastor coypus | reverse complement strand
CTGTGTCAGGAAGTTTCAGAGTTAGGAAAAGACTGTGAAGTTGAGCTTCTGACTGGATAATACTACAATTTGGAATCAAAGAGGCAATTGTGTTATCAGTAACTGTTAACTTTATATCAGTTGGGGAAATGTGGTAAGAGAGCATTAACGTTCAAATTAAGCATGCACTATGTAAACTGTAACAAACTGTCTGTTTTGCAGTTTATTGGAAGTTGACCCTTGAATTAACTTTCCTATGTAGTAGAAAGATGATTTGGATAATTTGGCAAAGAGTGGGGCTGGAGATTTGGCTCAGACATAGAATGCTTGCCTAGCAAGCTGGAAGCCCTGGGTTCAGCCCTCAGCACCAAAAACAAAAATAAAATCTCCCCCTAATTTGACAAAGATAAAGATTAAACATTAAATTCCAATAAAAGAAGAAATAAAATGGCAATGATTTTTAATCAAGCCTCATCACTACTTAGAAACTAGCCATTGGCAGAAATAGCCTAACATTCCAATTTTCAACACCAACTTATTTGATAGGAAAATAATCATTTGATTAATAAGTTTCTTCCCAGTGTTGAAAGTCCCTTATGAAGGAGGAAGAGGGTCTCTCTTCCCATATTCTCAAATCTCCTACATTAAATTTTCAAACTTCAGAAGACAGAGTACAATGGCTGCTATATAACATCTCCCCACAAACACACCAAATCAGCTACCATGCACTCAACTATCTTCACAAGAGCCTAAGTAAATCAAATGAATAATCTTACTGTCTACTTTTGGTATATCCAACTGAAAATATACTTTTGAAAGAGGGAGAACAAAAAGTTACCTGTGGCACCCCTCCCCCAACTCTAAGCTAACCACTGAGGGAGGAGATATCTTCTGTTCGGATGAGGAAAAAAGAATGAAGCTCAGGTCTTAGACTTGGAACCCAGAACCAAGCTCATCAAGACCTTCTGTCTCTCCCAACCCATGGCTGAGCTGATGAAACTGAGTTAGGCCAGGCCCTTGACTATTGCTATCATCCCCTCTGCATTCTCAAGTAACAGAGCTGGGAGAAGAACTCTACCATTTGAGGAGCAGGACACAAAAGTTTACAGGAGACTTTATTTTAGAACCCAGTTCTGAGCCTACTATAGTGAGACCCAACATACAGTCAAAGGTAAAGTCCTGTACAAAGGTCAGACTTCAGAGACAGAGTAACCCCATTTAGCATCAGGCAGAGACCTCTGCACTGGCAGGACAGGCTTAAGTTTATAATTCAACGGTTCAGCCTTAGAGTAAGATGAGGCCATGTCTACCTTTTCCCAAACTGGCCAGTCCACTGCAGCTGTGAGAGTCAAGTATGAGCCAGTTTAGCATTATCCTCATAGCCAAGTAACTATCTCCCCTCAACCCCCAATTTTAGATTACACCACTATCACCAGGCAAGTATTCACAAATGGGGCTCTAAACTGCCCTGGCATCAGGCAGAGACTGGTGCTCCCATGGGACAGAATAGTACATAAGGTATTCCTATCTTTACTATGAAAAGTAAAATATGAATAATTAAAAATAATAAGCTCATTAATATTTTAAGATAAGCAATATAGAAAACTATAAAATGAGATGTACAACATGTACAATGTAGGAAGGAGTAGAGTACAAGCAGGGAGTTTTCATATTGATATATATTGTTTTCCTTTCTATTCTTATGTCTGAAATCATGAGAAGAGGCTATTATTTCAAAATGGCTTGCTATACTCAAAAAAATATTCTTTATAAGCCTCATGATAAGCATAAGCAAAAATATGTAATAAATAAACCAAAAATTATAAGCCAAGAATCCAAACACACTAGAATTATCAACCACAAAGAGAGAGAGAGAGAGAGAAAGAGAGAGAGAGAGAGAGAGAGAGAGAGAAAGAGAGAGAGAGAAGAGGGAGGGAAGGAGGAAATAAAGGCTATAGCAAGACTTTATTGATTAATTATTATTATATATGAATTAAATTATCCAATTAAAACATACCATGACTAAATATATAAAAAATCAATACTTGTGGTGCATGCCTGTAATCCCAGTACTTGGGAGGCTGAGGCAGGAAGATTGTTACAAGTTTGAGATCAGCCTGGGTTACAAAGTGAGTTCAAGGCAAGGCCAGCCTGAACTTCACAGAAAGACCCTGTCTCAAAAAGACAAAAAAAACCACAATAAATATTAGAAATATTGTAGATGAACACAGATGCAAAAATTCTGAACAAATAGCCATTTTAATTTAATAGCATATTAAAAAGGTTACTGGCCAGGGCTAAGTGCGATTTGTCCCAGGAGGGTTCAAAGCTTGCAACACAGTAAACATGATATACCACATCAATAGAATGAAAGACAGCATCTATGTGATCATCCTAAGGGGAGGAATGATTTAAAAACAGGATTGCTAAGCTTGTTTTACTACAGTAAAGACATGCTGACATTAAGCATTCTCCAAATACTCCACCTCACCTCAAACATAGTCTTATTGCTATTGCCAGTTTCCGAAGCCATTCTGGAAATTCTCTCTCATGAGAGTCTTTTATTGTGCTGTCCATGTTCTGAATCAGACCAAAACATTAAGGCAACAATGTGAAATTATAAGAAAAAGCTTTAATTGAAAACTAAGGAAATGGAGCTGGGCGTGGTGGCTCACGCCTGTAATCCCAGCACTTGGGAGGCTGAGGCAGGAGGATTCGTGTGAATTCAAGACCAGTCTGGGCTACAAAAGTGAGCTCAAGGTCAGACTCAACTGCATAGCAAGACCCTGTCTCCAAAAGAGAAAAAAAAAAAAAAAAAACTAAGGAAATGATAAGGGACTTTAGCTTAAGGAAATCACAAAGATCAAACCGGCTCCATAACACAGGTAAATAAAATGTGGAAAGGATTTTAACTTGACTCAACAGAGGGGGCTCACATTGATGAAGAAGATCAGAGTGGCTTGATCATAAAAAAACAGAGACCAGTTTTAAGAGTACTATAATGAATTTGGGTCTGGTCAGACATCTCAGTTCTGATTTCCTCTCAGACATGGTTTCATAGCTCCAGAGAAAGACCCACAGCTTCAGAGATGTTAGGCTTTAGATCAAGAATGACCTTCAAAATTCTCCTGCATAGCATGACTTTTGGAAAAAGCTTGGATGTGGCGGGACTAGACTGAGTCTGTTAAATTTGCTGTTGGGAGTGGGTCCTGGCTTAGGAGGACGGACCCCTTCCTGATTCTTCCCTTCTCTCTTGGCCTCCTAGCCACCATGATGTGAGCAGCTCTCTGCACCCTGACCCCTCCCACTAAGCTATTTCTGCTCTGCGGCCTGCTAAACTTGGGCTTGGAGCCAAAATAAGCCTTTCTTCCTCTAACTTGTGAATGTCAGGTATTTTGTTCCACCAATGAAAAAGTTGACCAAAGCACAGGACAATTTATTACAGCAAATGTAGTTCTACTGGAGGCAGAGAGAATGCGTGGCACTTGGAGAAGTGAAGGTAACCAAGCTTTTTTTTATTCTAGCAGGCTCAAAGGAGTTTGGCACTCCGAAGTCTGCACCCCAACCCTGAGTTATGAGAGCTTTAGGTAGGGCTTGTGATGGGAAAAGGCAAGTTCCACTACAGAAGCAGAACAAACGCAGCTTCTCAAAGGTCACAGGGTCACAGCTCCACACATCTGGGCACCAAGGGCCTTCCCTAGATAACAGGATGCAGTGAAGCTGCTTCTTATCAAGAAGAGAAAGGGAGGGGCCTGTCAGCAGGAAGTGTCAGAGTTGAAAGTTTCCTTTCCCCCAACAAATTCAGATTCCAGGAGATGACTGTTTCTGCTTGGGAGAGGGGCCCCCTACAGTGACGGTTAAAGGCTCTATGTTCTCTTAGGACCAAGAAGATTACTGGTTTAGGACAATGGATGGAGATTTGTATTTGTTGGTCCAGGTAAAGATTATGGAATTGTAAAGTTTGGTAATCAGCTGTCTTTATGAATCTGGAAAATGACTCGAATCCCTCTCATTTTGGTGTCCTCAGTCTGCAAGGGGGATACGATAGGCTAGGTAAATTTAGTGCCAGTAAATCTTGTTTAACTACCGTTTAGACAGACATTCTCTAAATGCTTAACATGCTCAGATGTAGAACTGAGAGTGATTTGACCTACTGGGAATCTAAAGGCCAACTGAAGATTCACCATTTTTAGCAAAAAGCTCTATTAAGTATCTGTTTGCTTTAAAAGAAAATATAAATCATGCTTTTAATGAATAACAGATTAAGGGCCCAGACTTTGTTTATCCTCTGTCCCAGTGGTAATCTCTATGTCAAAAGTAGAACAGAAAAACACAGTCACAAAAAAGAAAAAAAAAGATCTGAGTTCTAATACTGGCTTTATCACTTCAAATGACATCAATCTATACCTAAACAGAAAAATATGAGCTATATCACTATTCCTAATCTAATGTCTTCACATCTTTAGGAATTCTACAATATAATAGAGGGTTTCCATGACCTTAGCCAAGTTAAGAGGTAGGCATGAATCCACATACTTCCACCTCTAACTTTTTATTACTTTTAATAAGAAATAACAATGAGACAGTTTCAAAACATGTTAGTAGAAAGCCACAATAATTAATGCAATGCATACTGTTATCTTCATAGTAGTTGTTCAGAGTACAGATGCAAACATGATAACTTTTCTAAACACTATTGGTACAAATATTTCTTCTCATTGAACTAGGAGAAAATAGCTATATGCATTGTCCAATATTCCATAATAGCAGTGGGCTATCAGCAGAACTGGCAATGTCAGATGCTGTTGACTTGAGTCTCTTACAGCTCAGCATACTAATCTGCCTTTACTTCTTATGCTTCACATATGCCCTACACATAAGTGACCATGAAAATACCAACTAAACTAACACATTTCTAAAGAATTTAACTATAATTCCACAATTATTAATAAATACATAATTGTAATTAATTTGCCCTATATCAAAACACTTAAAGATAAATTTACATAATCCAGAAGACATAGACTCCTCTTCTCTATGCATTTGAATGACTTCACTTTTGTCTTCAAGCAAAAACTCATCTGATTGACCACCCTCATCTGTGTAACTATCAGCAATCTCCATTACTACATCTCCTATAATCATTTCTGAGAATCTCTGGAGAGATATCAAAAGTGCCAACAAACCAGTGAAATCATATGCTTCCTCTTGTCTTCTAGAAAGTATTTGCTGTCTGCAGGCATTTTCTGAGGATGCCTGCCAAGCTCATAGCTTTCTAATTCTGCAGGACCCTTGAGCTAATAAATCCTACAGTTTTATTGCACTTAAGGAAGGCTTTATTGAATACAGAAAAAGGAATTATGTCTTCTCTACATTAAGCTCAGACAAAACCTTTGGGCCTTAGCCAAGTTAAGAACTAGGCATGAATCCATATGCTTGCACCTCTAACTTTTATTAGTTTTAATAAGAAATAACAATGAGACAATTTCAAAACAGTTAATAGGAAGCCATAATAATTAATACAATGCATATTGTTATCTTCATAGTAGTTGTTCAGAGTACAGATGCGGGCATGATAACTTTTTAAACACTATTGGTACAAATATTTCTTCTCATTGAACTAAGAGAAAATAGCTGTATACATTGTCCAATATTCCATAATAGTAGTGGGTTATCAGCAGAACTGGAAATGTTGGAAGTTGTTGACTTGAGTCTTTTACAGCTCAACATACTAATCTGGCTTTACTTTTTATGCCCCATGGTTAAACTTTTCTGCTGCGTGGTTAAGGCCAAGTTAAAGCAAGATCTATATAACAAAACATGTAACTTTTGTATTTCACAAGATCAGTCAAATAAACCAGACCTATATGTATAAATATCGTATAGTCACCCTAGTGTAAGAACTCAAAAGAAGAAATAAAAATGTAAAGTTATAGCATAGCTAAATGGAAATCAAGAAATTAAGGATTAAACAAAGAGACAGCAAGCAGAAAATTTAGGAAACATGGCAGGGGCAAAACCATGCACTCATATACACAGCATGAATTAGACAGTGGTGCTATGAATCTACAACAAGTTTTTGATACAGAACAGCAATGTGTAATACTAAAACCATGCTTGGAATGCCTAGTATTCTGGGCTTTTAGATATGTGCTGCTTTTAATGTCATTTCAATTATTGCTATATTCTCTCTCAAGTAAATGTTGTTGTTGTTGTTGTTTAATGGTAATAAAGAGAATAGGAAACAAGGGAAAATGCCATAGGACTAACCTGCTACAATTTTGTATGTGCTTAGATTTCTAAATTTCTGTGTAAAAATGTATAACTTTTTATCATATTCTATAGGGATTTATTAAAATATCAATGATTGATGGAAAATACCTGATTTGTGTTGTCTAAGGCATTTGATATTTAGAAAGACAGTGATGTTAAGCTCAGTGCCTATGTTATAGAGTAATAGTATTACTAAGCTTCTCTTCTGGAGGGTTAAAAATTTAAGTTTGCAGACCAAAAAATTAGAGATAAAGAAGGGCTACGAGGCTTGCCAATATTTTGGCCCCAGCCCTTCAAGGTCAGTGGAAGACTCAGGACATAAGAGAACCTGTACTATAACATCCTATAACTCAGCTGTTTCCCAAATTTTCTATTCAAGGAGATTATGTAGCCACAGAGGAAAGGGATTAAGGATGTATAGTGTGCCTAAGAAAAGTCACCTAGAAGCTGGGCGTGGTGGCACACGCCTGTAATACCAGCACTCGGGAGGCTGAGGCAGGAGGATCAGTGCCTTTTCAAGACCAGCCTGTGCTACAAAAGTGAGCTCAAGGCAGCCTGAACTGCATAGCGAGACTCTGTCTCAAAAAAAAAAAAAAAAAAAAAAAAAAAAAAAAGTCACCTAGAGAGATAACATTCTCTCAGGCTCTCAGAGCAAACTGGTCAAGCAATGGCTGTCACTTATTCAGATGACTGACATTGACAAAAGTTCTACAAAACAGTGTATATGGTTTCAGGGTAAATCCTGAGGGGATTTCCACCTCTAACTTAAAGCCTCTGCTACTCCAGCCTGTCTCTTATTTAGCCTTTCAGGAGAAAAAAGAAAGCAACTCTCCAGATTCCATTTTCCCACATTCATTAATTCCCTGATAAATCAAGTGTCATGAGGAACTGTTTTTTGTTTTTTGTTTTTTTTTTTTTTTTGGTTTTGTTTTGTTTTTTAATGAAATCTACAAAGAAAAAAGAAGTAATGAAATAAGGTTATAGGGGAAATCAAGTCTCATAGCCCAAAATGGATTATGTTTCGACCCCCTTCCAGGACTTTCATGGTGGTACAGCAGTTTGTCTTTACCAGGAATGTTCAGATTTTCTTATCCAGGTTTCATAGAATACCTTCTCCTTCTAATCCAATTCATATTTTTCTCTCTTGTCTTAATAAGCATGACCTAACTATGGAGTATTCACTTTATTTTTTTATTTTTCTTGTTTTCATATATCACCAAAGAATAACAACTTGACACGGATAAACTTATTCATATATCTCTAAAAATAATATCTCTGCATTTCATTAATGCTGTAGAGATTTCATCTTATTTTACATCATACTGTGATAAATACATTCCTATTTCCATTCAGAGAATGAAAAATTGAACAGTTTATTGTTAGTCGATAAAAAGGCAGAGCAAAGATACAACACCAGTCTGTCTGTTGTCAAGACCACACTAATACATTTCTACCTGGAAAAAGCTGAAAACAAGAAAGGAGACAACTAAAATAAATGTCATAAAGTCTATCTGCCTAACTCATTAACTTGGCCCCGTGGGAATCCCTTGTGCTCTTAATCAGAGCCTATTCAGTCTAATCCTGATCACAATTCCAGATTATCTGTTTTCTAAATCTATGTCAAATAGGAAACAGCATTTTCTAAATTAGTGAGAGGAATTAGAGATGTAATTAACAGACTCGGAGTAGGAGACAGAAAAATATACAAATTAGCTTACAAACTGGAAAAAGAAAATGAAAACACATCCCCAGCAGCCTATCGCTGTTTAGAAGCAAATAGTTCTACATCAGAATATTGACTTGTGTAACAGCTGATGTTCATAAATACCAAGGTCGTTTTTTTTGCTCCCCTTTTAGTCCACTTGAAATAACTCCATTAAATGTTCCAGACAAAGTCAGCAGCTCTAGGTTCTCATCTGTGTTAATTTTTGTTTGTTTGCTTGTTTGTTTCTTCTTTCCTTAAAGGTAACATTCTACTTAAAGTACCACTGTGGGAAAACAATTGTTTTTCCCAAGAAGAAAATTGAATTTAGAGGAACATTCAGAATTCTACTGTTGAAGACTACATACAATGTAACTCCACTTTGTATAAAGCTCAAAGGAATCAAAACAAAACTATTTATTATTTTGGAATACATGACAAAAATAATTTTGATGCAAGGGATTAAAGACAATAAAGTTTGAAATAGTGCCTTCCTCCAGGAAATGACAGGGAAAAGGAATAAGCAGGTAACCCAGTTTTAAAATGGGTAAAGGATCTGAGTAGATATTTAGCCAAAGAACATGTACCACTAAGCCAGTAACCCATAAGAACTGCTCAATATTATTTACTGCAGAAGTATACATCGAAGCCATAATGAATAAAGAAAGGAAACAATGACAAGTGTGGCAAACTCTCATCCACTGCTGGTAAGTATATAAAATACTGCAGCCACATTGGAAAAAGATTCTGTTTCTTAAAAAAAAAAAAAAAAAAAACCTAAACATAGAATTATCATAAAACATGCAATTCCTCTAAGTGTTTGCCCAAGGAAAATAAAAACATGTCCACATGAAAGCACATATGTAAATAATTCCAAGGACATTACGAAGAACAGCCAAGGGACAACCCATCTGGGCCTCTCATACATCTTTCTCTCAGACAGGAGCTTTCTTTCCCCTAGCAAATATATTCCACTCTTAACATAAAAAAGCCAAAAGCTAGGAATAACTTATATATTCATCAATGAGTGAATAAATAACAAAACAAAAATGGGACATAATCATAGAATAGGTAAATTATTCAGCAATGATGAAGTATGAACTGTTGATATGTGCTACAACATGGGTAAACCACACTCAGAATATGTTGAGATAAATACATTTAACTTGATTTGAACATTACAGACATACACATCTATAATTCAGTTCTTATGTGTCCATTTGTAGAAAATTAAAGACATTGTGTTCTGTGAAAGACTTACAGGTATTGTCACTTAAATAATATTGATCCAATCAGAAGCAGAACACATAGCAAGTGCACATGGGTGACATCATTAGCTTTGTTTTACTCTTGTGTTAGTCTTAGGTGTGGTGGAGGATGGTCCACCCCACCCCTAATATGATGATCTTTTCTTTATATAGAAAATCTCAAAAGGAAGATTCTGTTCATACAAGATGTCTTAGAAAGATGGTACACAAAGCAGATCACTGGTTGCCTAAGACCAGAGGTGTGACCCAGAGTAATTGTAAATGGGCATCAAGTTTCTTCTTGGAATGATGAAAATGTTCCACAATTAGATGGTGGGGGGTGATTGTACAATCATGTAAATACTACAGTATGCTAAAATTTCACTGAATTGTATGCTTAACATGAGTGCATTTCATGGTGGGGAAACGATATCTCAGTAAAACTATTCTTTAAAACAACAGATTTCATCTTTTTCTCTAACATTTTAATCACCTTCCTATGTTATTCAGCGTCCTCAAGGAATGTTGCTTGATTGAAGCAACACATGACTATGCTGTTCATCTCCTCCTAGTTTGCATAACTGTCAGGTGGAAAGGAGAAGCTTAATTACCTGAAAATTACTCTCATTATCATCCCTACCAATTTAAACAGCCACAGTACAGTTATGAGTAATGTCACTAAAAATGTGCTAGTTCGCTGGTCCATCAACAACAGGAAATGGTGACACTAGTAACCTTTACATCTTTGTCCTTAACACATGCACATCGAACTTCTACTTCTGCCTCTCCAGTGGGTTGCAACCAGAACATGTCCATACCCTTTTTTTAAGCCAAAAAGTAAGTGCAAATCAATCTATATGTATATGTATATGTATATGTACTGCATGATTGATTTCACCTATATATGAGGCCTCAAAGTGCCAGTTCATAGAGACTGACAGTAGAATGGCAGCTACCGGAGAAGAGTGGGTGAGTGGATGGAGAGGGTTGGTCGAAAGAGTGCAAACTTTCACATGCAAGATATATAAGTACTCAGGATCTAAATCAAATTCATAAGTGGCAACTATCGTTAAATATACTGCATTTTACATTTGAAATTTTCTAAGAGAGTATACCTTAAAAGCTCTTGGGGCTGAGCTCAGCAGTAGAATAATTGCCTAGCAAGCTAGAAGCCCTGGGTTTGGTCCTCAACACCAAAAATAAAACAAAACAAAATACCCATCCCCCAAAAGGTTTCGCCACAAAAAATGAAAACCTCCTTTTCAAAAAGTCCTATCAACATTAAGATAGAGTGGCACAGGCCTGTAACTGCAGAACTCAGGAGGCCAAAGCAGGAGGATCATTGTGAGTTCAAGGTCAGCCTGGGCTACATGAGAGAGCTCAAGGCCAGTCTGCACTACATAGGAAGATGCTGTCTCAAATTTAAAAAATAAATAAATAAATAAATAAAACAGAAAAACCCCATCAATCAGGAATTGTCCTGGTTCACTTTTAAAAACATAGATGACCTACCAACAGGGAAAAATGGAAAAGTAGATTAAGATGGCCAAATTGCAAAAAATCCATAGAATCAAAAAGAATTGACTTGGAATATTTGCTATTTGAAAGCATTCACTTAACAGTACTTGGTCAAGGGGCCCGGCAGGATGGCTCAATGGTGTAAAGCGCCTGCTTAGGAAAGCTTGGGCGGCTGCAGGGACCGCAGTTTGATCCCTGGCACCACATGCTGCACCAGCCCTGCCCTCAGGGCAGGCTGAGCCAGCCATAAAAATAACTAAATAAACAAAAGTCTTGAAACAAGAAAATAAATAAATAAATAATTTTTTAAAAAAAACCAGTACTTGGTCAAGTTCAACAATATTTGTCACTTATATTTCCCCAAGGACTCAAAAGTTTTTGATATAATGATTTAATGGAATCATGACAATTGTATCATTGCTTGGTGAGCTTTATAGCATTTGATGTCTTTTAATAGGTTGTGTTGAAAGCCTTTTGCAAAAAGAGGCCTAGGATAAACTTAATGCCTTTTAATCTTCTTTTATAGAGCAGGTTACTACAGTGATACAGGATCTCTGATGATAACAGTGAAATAAATGTAACTCTCAACATGCTGGATGTTTAATACACCAAGTTCATATTCCCACAATTCTAAGAATGCATTTCTAAGGAGAAATAGACGTTAAGAGTAGGAAACTTTATTGGGGAAAAGAAATGGGACATGGGAATAGTTCCTGAGAGGAAGAAAGGGTCCAAAATGGGTGACAGGAAGCCCACTTCTCAAAGGAAGTTTTGTACGGCAAGATTAAAAGATGGGTATGATGTGGGATAAAGTTATGATACGCCAAAAAGATTACAAGTATAGCCACTTAAGTAACACTGATCCAGTCAGAAGCAGGTCCCATAGCAAGTGTATGTGGATGACATCATTAACTTCATTTTAGTCTTGTCGTACACTTAGTCTTAGATCCTCAGGGAGGATGGCCCACCCCACCCTTAATGCAATAATAGTTTATTTTATACAGAAAATCTCAAAGGAAATGCACCAATCACCTCAAACTTCCACTTATCCTTTGGGGAAGTGTGTAAATCTGGCCATCGTGACTTTGATCCTCTTTAGCTGCGCCTCCAGTCATTTGTGTCATGTTCTCATCTTCTGTGCTGACTCCCTCAAAGGACCAGTCCTGTCTGACTGCCCTAGAACATTTCTACCTAACTTAGATGTCTAGAATAACAGAATTATTTAATACTTTGAAGAAGGAAAACGTTTTTTGGAAAAACACAATGTAGACTAGAATGTTTCCCTCTGATCTGTGGGGTTTTGCCATGAGAACTGCCCAGCCAAGGTAGGAAAGTCACTGAGAATGCACCTGCACCAAGAGGCTCATAGCCTCGTTGTCCATTACTGTTGGGGCAGCAGGAGAATGCGGCAGAGCAGCAAGCCTGCTGATGAGTTCTTTCCTACTTTGCTTAGCCCTTGCTGTTCAGCCTGGCAGGACTGACTGGCAGAAAAGAAAGCAGCATGGGGAATTCTCTACTTAGAAGAGTAATTTCAACTAATTACATATCGCATTCCAGGCACAGGTACTGTGTTCATTTTCGTTGTTCAGGTACCTCTTCCCCTTTCTTGAAATATCTTCCTTCACCATCTAGTACTATGGAAAGTCTATGTCTTGAAAAAATAAAATAAAATAAAGCAGTAGAAAAAAATGGGGAAATCTGAACTAAACCTGTGATTTACAAAATACTGCTGTTATCTACTTTAATTTCCCAGTTTTGGTGATTGTGTCAAGAAAATGCAATATGGAAGAAATTATTAATGAAGTACAACTGAGTGAAGGATATATGGGAATTTTCTGTACATCTTTGCAAGTTCAGGAAGGGAAGATAATAACCCCCAATTGTTTACAGCTGAAAGGGGCCATTGTTGAAAAAGTAGATTAAATGAGAAAAAAAACTCAGAAGTTTATTAACATGTATATTTCACACATATAGGGAGGCCAGAAAATAAGTAATTCTCAATCTAATGGAGCACCTTCAATAAAGAACAGTAGCCATCTCTTTTCTTTTTTGCCTCCCATGCAATGATCCTTATTTAGAAATGGCATATTCTGGTCTCCCATGTATTCCTTTGTAAATCCAAATATATTTCAAAATAAAACCACTCCAAGAAAAAGTATAGTATGGTTATTAAACTCAAAACAATGATAAAATTTCTCCCTATGTTAGATCATTATATTATTTTCCCCATGATGTCTGTTTTCATACCATAGTGAGAAGTACAAGTTGATATTTTATTTACTATTGAGCTCTATTTCTATACAACACATATCAGCCTGACTTTTACCAGCATATATGTTTCATTTCACCTACTAGGGAGGTAGGATGGGTTAGAACTAGAAAAACATGGTTGAAATATTAGCTCTTCTACACTTGGTACAATAACTAACTTTCCTGGAGCCTCTGTGTGGTTTTTCATGATTATATATTTGTTAAGCATTAACATTGTACACAGTATTCTACCCTAAATTATCATTGTCCTCCATGCAGTATTTTCAGTTCTCAGAAGTATGTTTATGCTCCATCTAGAACAACTCACTGGCTTTTCTTGTCGATGTACTCCAAATAGAAAAAGAGAAAGAAGAAAGAAAGACAGAAAGAAAGAAAGAAAGAAAGAAAGAAAGAAAGAAAGAAAGAAGAAAGAAAGACAAATATTTCCCCCCTAGGGTTATTGAGTAAGATGTTTCCTGTTCTGGGGTCTGTCATACCGTTTTTTTGTTTGTTTTTGTTTGTTTGTTTGTTTGTTTTTTTTGTCTTTTTGAGACAGGGTGTTGCTATGCAGTTGAGGCTGGCCTTGAGCTCACTTTTGTAGCCCAGGCTTAAAAAAGATGTTGTTCACAATGTTTCCACAATCCTGTTAGTATCTTCATTCCAAAATCATAAAACAAATCTTATATATCCAAGTCCTGTACTCTGTTTGCCTATATGCTTTGGGTCTTCCAAAAAACTGTGCTAGAATGAAACAGGATGACACTTGCATTAGCTTTGTATGGATACTGTGAAATTTTTTCACTAGCATAAGCTTAGTCTTTCTCTTATTCATTCTTCTTTCAGAAAGCGTGGTTCAATGGTAGGTACCTAGCAGCTCCTAAGCCACAAACTGACAATATGAGCAACAGTGAAACTACAGTTCCTACCCTAAAGAAGCTCATCTCCTCCGGGGCACAGACTTGTAAACAGCTCATTAGAATGCGCTGTGGATTGTGCAATAATAGAGATGTTCCAGAACATTATGAGATCGTAAAAGAGCATTTCAATCTGTGGAGAACAGGAGTGTCAGATCAGGCAAGGCGTCCTTGGAGAATCAAGGAGTGATCTGACTCTAAAGCAGGATTCTGCATGGATGTCACCATGGGAACTTTAAAACATAGTCCTGGAAGCCACTTGCATATATTCTACTGTCATTTCGCCTGGGGTGTTGCCTAGATATCGACTTTTAAAAGCTATAATATTCTAGAGAATCAGTAGAAACTAGCCCAACTGAGAACGCACAAAATGGGGAAGGATATAAAACAAAGGGAACAGTGTGAATGAAGGCACTGTGGCAAGTACGAGCACAGTGCATGATGGATGGGACACACATTACAGGACTATGAGCGTGCACACTACAGCAGTGGTAGGCAAGGTGATGTGAGGGGGCAGGGAGGCCACTGTGCTGCCTCAGGACAGCAGTTGGAGACAAGGAAGGCCAACGCAGAGTTCCAGCATAAATAGCATACACAGCCACTGCTAGCTAAGTGGAGGTGGAAGACATATCAGGAGATCTAGATGATGTTCATAGAATAAGAATAGAATATTAAAGTGCACTGAGAAAAGATTCCTAAAAATATTCAGCAAGTCTTTAGTATTAGAGAGCCTCTAGGATTGTTTTCATGTGGTGAATGGGGAAGAAAGAGCAAACTAGTGAACAGGTGGATGAGATTAATACCTACTGAGACACAGAAGTTAGCAGTAACAGGCTGAGGAGGAAATAGCATCTGCTCAGCTTGGACACGGCACATTTGAGGTGCCTGTGGAGTAATCAGGGGCATATATGGCATTGGCCACCTGGTCCAGGTTGAAGATGGATGAGAATATTGGATTGGGCTCATTCAAGGTTGTTTTTCTTTAGGTTGTTTCTGACAGAGTAAACAGCATAAAGATAAGGATGCAACGGCTAATGTAGTCCCTCACTGCTTCCCTTTTATCTTAAGTGAATATGCAGCAAATGGAATATTTCAGCAATGTTTATGGACAACCTATCCACTTGGGAAAAAGAATTATGAGCATGTGGGTTTGTTGACTTTTACATTCTTGGCATTATCTATACCCAGAAACTTATGGTAAAATGTGAAATCACAATTCTGCTGCTACACAGACCACATTGCATAGTACTAATGTCTACACTCTGTGTTTTGAAATTTTGTGTTAGCATTGAAACACTTCACCTACTCATCAATTTGTTTATATAGCCGGCTTAGTTTTTATTTTATTCCAATGGGCAATGATATTTAGAGGTAAGCAATTAAGCAACACTTCCCTACAATTAACAGCAGGATATGAGCAAAACAAGTCTTAGACCAAATTATGCCAGGGGGACATTTATTAGTGTCCTGACTATCAATTCTCATAACAAAGACTGACTCTAGAGTCAAAGGATTATAAAACAGTTTTATTATTATTGCCTGTGGTTCTGAGGTGGGACTGATCTCAGCTTGGTTCTTCCTTGAGATTTTTTTCCTAGAGTCACGTCTTCTGGGATTCTGGAAACAGATTAGACTATCGTCCAAGATGGACACTCACATGGCTGGAATTTGATGCTTCTTTGTCTGTGGGCTCAGCTAATGCTAGGATGCCTATGGATCTCATTTTCATGTGGCCTAGGCTTCCTACAGAATAGCAGCTGGTAGAAACTGTCAAACCAGGTAAGAGTTATTTCCAGAAATGGCATCGAATATTTTCTGCCACACTGCATTATCACCATATCCATAGGAACTTCTCAGACTCAAGAGGGTGACAAACCAGGCTACCATATGTTGATGAAAAAATGACAAGGTGACACTGTAGAAGATCATTTAGTCTTCTGTGGTAAATGCAATCTGTGCTGGCTGACTGTTGAAAGTCTCCCATAATTAGCAAACTGGCATAACACTGTCATGCCACCTGTTTTTTAAGAATGCTGAAGTCTTAGTCATTTTGTTCTTTCTAGCTCTCCAAAAATGTTTTATATATAAGAGACTTCCCTGAGACAAGTGTAAATCCACTGTAGAGATAGGGTCTGATTGATCTTTCATTAATCATGTGTTATTAAAGAATCAAAACTACATCAGCTGAAGAAGTACTTTAGGGATCAGTCCTTGGATGTCAGCCTAGGGGGCTCATTAAACTCTCCTAATCTCTTGTGGTTTATATTATAGATGCTTTCCCAGAGCCTTGTGTGCAAGTGATGTTTGGGGGATGTGATTGAATTATGGGGGATTATCATGGACTTGCTGTTAAGAGGAGGGTCTGGTCAGAAGAGTCAGATAATGAAGATCATGGTCTCAAAGGTTTTTTTCTCCCTACCTACCCAAGTTCTTCTTTTCTCTCCACTTTCTAGATGTAAAGGCCCTCTGCCATGCTCTGCCCTGACTTGGAACCAGCAACTATGAACCGGAATTCACTCCATAAACTGAGTCAAAAGAAACCTCTCCTTCTTAAGTTGTGGATGTTGGACATTACATCCCAGGAATGAAAAAAGTAACTAAGAAATACTCTACTTATGAAAGAACGGCAAATGTCTGTAAAATATTCACCACGTAATGTTTTTGCACTAGCGATGAAATGCTATTTTAAAGTAATCTACAGATAATACAACAGAGATCCTTAAATTTGTCACCTAAATATCCTTAGACACTTCCAATAATAAATTTGTTCCTCACCAAGCAACGATGCCCAGAAGCCTATTGAATATGAAAGTCTGTGCTTCTGCAGAAAGCAAAGGGTTGGAGCTTTTTATTTGGTAATGTCTGGATAGGCAACTTGGAACTATTTTTATCTATTAAAATGTGTGAATGGATGAAATAACTCAGGAAAGTTGAGGACGAGAAAAGCAGTGATTCTTAGTCAGTTTCTTGGAATCATCCATGAAACTGAGCCTGCAAAAACCTGTATATTCTTTGAAAGTTTAATCATAAAAATTGAGTGGATAGGTTAACTTCATCTTAAGATTTTGAGTAAATAAAGAGAAAAAAATCAAGTCATTGCATGGAATTTACAAGACTCAAGCTAGACCTAAGCATCACAGTGATAAAACAGGCCAAGGTCTAGAATCAACAGATGACCAGGAAGAATATCTGTCCCTTTCAAGATGATTTGGAATATAAGGGAATAACTTTAAGCATAGAGTAGAGATTCCTCTGTTGCTAACCAACTTTGAGTGGACACAATGAGGAACTAAAACTCTAAGCATTATTTGCATTTTTACAGACGTGTAGACCTAAGCTTAGGAAAGGGATGGCTAAAATGTAGTTAATGTTATTCACTTACAGTACTTGAAGTCTGTTTTCTACACTGCCACCAGCATAATAATGGCAAAGCCATTTTCCCAAAGCCTTGACACCTGGGACTATAGGACTGTGTGCTCTAATAGGTTTTGATCCATTCATCAAATAACCACCCTTATAAAAGACCGTTAATTTTTCTTAATAAAGAGGGACTTCATTTTAATTACAGGATTGTACTTAAGATGATAGATTCTTAATTGCAGGGGAGATTCTGCAGATAAATGCTTTATTTGCTCTTGAGGATATGCTTGTCCTCACCTCATCCGCTGTTTTCTTTTTTAGTAAATGTATAATATAGTGAAATTGTAGCTTCCAGGGAATGCTCTTAAGCTAATTATGAAAATAGTCTGTGTAATATTAGAGTGTTGTCTCTCTGTAATGTCTCGTTAAATAAAAAATTGGCACCCTTTGGAAAGCCTCTGCTTGGTCCAGAGCACCCATACGTTTGTGAAAGAGAAAAAGTGAGCATCAGATATGATTTTTCAATCCCTCTGCAGCTAAAACAAGGTGACCAACATCTAAGTAACTTGTTCAGGGACAATAATGACAGAAACTGCTGCAGTGCTCCAAATCTCAATTTTACTTTCTTTTATCTAACACCCACCATGTCTGCACTGCAAACTTTTCAGGTTCTCTACCACCAGAGATGAAGGCAAAACAGCTGATCCTATTTCTGCCAGAATAAAACACCTAGTTACTAGCTATGCTACCTAAATTTTAAGTTTTATTTTTAATCAAATCTATAGACATAACTAATGAGCACTGTGCACAGCAGTAGAAGATCTATAAATTGTTCTCTTTTAAAGGCTGGAGGGGCCAGGGATATAGCTCCATGTCACAAGTGCCTGCCTGGAAAGTTCAAGGTTGTGAGTTCGAACTCCAGTCCCACCAAAAATAAATAAATAAATAAATACATACATACATACATACATACATACATACATACATACTGGGGTTGGTTTTAATTTTTTTTTTTTTAAAATATGGGACAAACTGACATTACCTATCCCAAACA
Source organism: Myocastor coypus (assembly GCA_004027025.1). Classification (NCBI taxonomy): domain Eukaryota; kingdom Metazoa; phylum Chordata; class Mammalia; order Rodentia; family Myocastoridae; genus Myocastor; species Myocastor coypus. The sequence continues at coordinate 18,347 of PVJA010002834.1, read as the reverse complement.
GGATTCACTGAGTGTGCACTACCAACTGTGTACTCCTCCTAAAAAGACTGATTAAACTGAAAATAAATATAAAGATGCAGGGACCGGGATTCAATCCCCAGCACCATGTGCCATGCTGGCCTTGGAAGCCCAGGTACGCTGAGCTAGCCACTGAGCCATGTGTGGTGGTGTACACCTATAATTCCAGCATTGGGGAGGCTGAAACAAGAGGATCAGTATGAGACTGAGATATGTAGTGAGACCCTGTAGCAAATAAATTAAAAATAATAAGGATAAAGATTCAATTAGACAAACCCTGAGATATTGTTGAAAACTAAGATCCTGCATGAAAGCCTATACTTTAAAAATATCTTTATTGGGTCATGGAGACAGCTCAGTAGTATAAGCATCTGCCTAGAATTTCAAGGCCCTGAATTCAAGCCCCCATACAAAAACAAAAACAAAAACAAAAAAAAACTTTACCATACAAGAGAAAAAATGAAAATGAGAAACATATAGGAGACTAAAGATAAGTGAATATAATTCATGATTCCTAATCAGATCTTGAATTTGAAAAAAGATAACCAATAAAGATCAATCAGGGAAGCTGAATTTGGGACTTATATAGTAGAATTATATAGTGGAATTTGGGACTTATATAGTAGAATTACATTGATATAAATTATTGGAGTATAGTTTTTTTTTTTTTTTTTTTTTTTAGGGTCTCACTACACAGCTTGAACTCATAGTGATCCTCTTGTTTCCAGCCTCCCTATTGCTAGGATTACAAGTGTGTATCACCACAGCCAGACTCATTGTCAGCTCAGGGTGCCCAAGTGCAGGGCCAGCATGGGATGCAGTGTCAGGGAGCAAACCCTGTCCCCTGTGCTTACCAAAGCAAGCTCTTAGTCCTCTAAGCTATCTCACTTGCCCTTGGAATATGGTTGTGAATAGTGATTATATGGGAGAATGACCTTTTTCTGATTAGATACAAACTAATGTAGTTACAAGTGAAGTGACATGACCTTTAGAACCAACTCATATTCTTCAGTAAAATAAACACACACACACACACACACACACACACACACACACACACACACCACACAAAGGAAAATCCGGAAAAATTATAATGAAGACAAATTCAGGTGAAGGGTATACTAGTGTTCATTGTACTATTTTCATAATTTTGAAGTTTAGAAAGCAAGTTTGAAAATGCACTAACTTCATCCAGCAAAATAGTGCTGTGTGGATTCAACCCAGCAACCAGGCCCTACGTGTACGTCCATGTTGACACAACGAACTCTTAATAATGAGTCACGGTTTGTGTGTAAACGTCAACCAAAGTCTTATGCAGTCATAGAGCTTTTTCAGGGGAAGAACAATGCAGAGTGTGTGATGCTACAGTTAGGGGCACGTGAGTAGTACCTCAGCCTGCTGAGTGGCTTGGTTTAGTGCAGGCTAGGCTTAAGGGCGTGAGTGCCATACCCACCCTAGGGCAGGCAGCCTGCACAATACAAGGGACAGAAAGAGTCTTGTCTTTCCCTCCTTGCTTTTGATGTCTTCAGCCCCCATGAGTGGTTTCCCTTATCCACATGCCACTCTGCTTTAGAGCCAACCAAAGCAGAGCCAACTAGAGTGAAATTTCTACAAACTGTGAGCTAAACAAAGCTTTCCTACCTTAAATTTTGGTATCAGGTATTTTGTCTTGGAATCAAGAGAAAAGAGACCAAGACAATAACTAAATTTTGACAGAGGGCTATATGACCATAAATATATGAATGGATAAATAAATGTATTTATACTCAGTGGAGTACTACTCTGCCATAAAGAACAGTGAATGAGTCATTTTCCAGAAAATATATACACCCTGAGATGTAATATTGACATACATCAGGTATACAACCTTGCATATCACAGTTTCTCTGATATAAGAAGTTCAAAATTGATAAAGAGCAAAATAAATGATAGATAATAAGATAAAGGAAAGTAATTCTTTTTCAAATTGAAAGAGGACAAGAGATAGAAAAGGGGGTAGAGAATTAAGAAAGAAGTAGGAAGTGTTGGACACCTGTGCTACCTCCCCAAGATGAATATGATCATTGGTTACTATAGACATACACTTTTAAAAAAATAAAAATGAATACACACAAGAAAACATAATAGGACAAATAAGACCTTTCTGGTTAACTGAGAACTAGACCGAGACCCTCCTACAAACCAGTATTTTTTAATTCATCCATGTGGAAGTGTTTCAGGGGAAAAAATTCAAAATTATGGAAAAAGCATAATGAGCCTCCATGTATCTTAGTACTTCATCTCTTAATAAGTACAAAGTGTCTCTGTGGTTTTGACTAACTTTTCTCTAATGACCAGTGTGGCTGGGCATACATATTTGCCGCTCTGCTTCTGCTCAGTGAGCCTCCAATTCATATCCTTTCTCTGTATTTCCATTGGATCCTGTGTATTATTTTCATACATAAAAATACTGGAATGACGAAGCTTTTGTCTAATATCTATTGGATGGTGATACTAAAAGCCTCATGGACAGCAGGGAGTGAAGCATCACTACTGAAATTTGACCTTACTCTTATTGTCTCTAGCAATTCCACTTTTTCCCCATTCACCAGAATAAACTCTGCACATTCCATGACCATAATGCAAAAGTCAACTAGCACGTGCAATAATGTATTGCTACAGTGTAACACAGAGTACAGTGTTCAAGTTCTCCTTCCACTTACATAGAGTCATCTCCTGGGGCAGAACTCTGATGAATATAATTTTCAATATTCCTTCATATTTTATGGGAATTTTAACAAGTATTATTTTCTCATTTATTATAGGCTGGTGGTTAAACATACTTGACAAATTGTATATAATCAAGATCTTACTCCTCGACTAGATTGCTATAATCAAAATTTGTGAGAGAAAGCATAAAAAAATGATGTAGCACACAAGAAAAATAATCAACAAAGACGTGCTGCTATATGCTGTCATTTGCTGGTGAACTCACTGCACTGCCAGGTGAGGTTGTATCATCTTGAGAACCATTCTTTACATCTTTCTTTGGTTAACCTAAATGAAAGTACCCCTTTGCTCCAGGTGCACTTAAAGCAATCATGATGAAATTATCCAGCTAAAAAGGCATTATAATGGCTCAGGTTGCTGCATACAAACAGTTGCCCCATCGATGCCACCTCTTATTCTTTTCATGTGCACAGGTACCCATGCTCTGTTTGCTTCACAGTGTGAGCAGATAAAACAGTAACATAACTACCTTCCGGCCAAGTAACTTGTCTGAGATAAATCTCTACTTGGAAGCTCACAGGAGGTCATGCCAGCTTAGCCATATTGCAAGAATCCAGTTCACACAAAACATTTCATTTTTGATAGGAAAAGATTTAAGCAGATGCATAACAGGATAAGAAAACACACACACAGCACATACACACGCATTTCCTACAGAAAAGAATGTGATGTAGTTGCCTGAGGCAGTGCAGGAAATGGTGGTTTTCTACCTCAACTCATTTGGCTGGAACGGCACCACAGGAAAGAGGAAGGGATACAGATGAAGCCAGGGCCTGTATTGCTTATTTGGGTCTGGCAGTCTTTCTTAATGAAGAGATAGGACAAGTCTAGTTCTCTTCGAGTCTTCAGTCTGAAACTCTACTTAGATGTAAACCATAGCAAGGGATCCTATAATTTGACCTAAAATCTAGGAACCACCCAGTGGAGGATGTCTGTGAGTCTCTAGTTGACTTTGCTAGCATTGCATTTCCTTCGCCAAAGTACTCCAGCCTGAACACCATCTGTTCCTTCTCTGCTGAGAGAAGGTACTTGGACTCTCTGAGGTGGAGCCTGGAAATCTGTTCAGGGAGGGAAAGGTCTGGGTGTAGGCTTCCTGGACTCCCTCCCCACATTTTTCCTTGCTATAAAGGAGCCTAAGTTTGTAGGCATGACCCATGCCCACACACTGTACTCTGTAGAATTATTGTGAGGACAATATGCAATATGTCAACTTTCAAAGAAAAGAAAGGGGAAAAGAAAAAAAAAAAGTAATGTGGATTTAGAAAGGTTAATGTTTAATTTTTTGATCAATCTTATATACCTATATGTATTAATCTAAACTGATCTGATGATGAAAATATGTAATATAACCATTGTTAAATTTAAACAATAAAAAAAATTGAAACAAAAAAAAATAAATAAAAGAGTAACTTAAATATAAAAAATAAATAAATAAATAAATAATAAAAAATAAAGGAGCCTAAGTTACCTAGACATGGAAAGACACTAATTTTATTTTTTTTTCTTGTTTCAGAACTTTTGTTTTATTTATTTATTTATTTATTTATTTATTTATTTATTTATTTATTTATTTATTTATTTATATGGCTGGATCAGCCTGCCCTGAGGGCCGGGATGGCGCAGCATGTGGTGCTGGGGATTGAACCGCCGTCCCTGCAGCTGCCTAAGCTTTCCTAAGCAGGTGCTTTAGACCCCTGCGCCATCCTGCCGGGCCCCAAAGACACTAATTTTAGGTAAATGGGCTCCTCCATTTTCCTTTGACTTTTCTACTAAATTCTATTTCTTTTCTCCCAAAATAAATGATGTGTTTTGAGCAAAGGCACCTAAGCAGATGAACTCAAGTGGGCATAACACCGCCATGGCAGTGCAGTGGGCCCCTCTCTCTCCATGACTATTTGATGTCGTACTGATGTCAACATCACATTAGCAATCAGCTAGTAAATGTGTAGGGGCTCCGTGGTACCTTCGGTACCCCAGGGAGAAACAGCAGCAGGAATAAGGAAAAGATAGACAAAAAGACAAGAGCTAGGTTAGGTGATAGCCCATTGCCAGTTTGCCAAAGTACCCCAAGAACAACAGTAGGTGTGTTTACACCTTTGCAAAGTTAGTGTCAGAAGACACAAGGTTACCTTGTGACTAATAACTGAAATTGACTAGACAAGATGTTTTTCTTTTTTTTTTTTTTTTTTTTTTTTGTCTTTTTGAGACAGGGTCTCGCTATGCAGTTGAGGCTGGCCTTGAGCTCACTTTTGTAGCCCAGGCTGGTCTCGAACTCGCACCAATCCTCCTGCCTCAGCCTCCCAGAGTGCTGGGATTACAGGCGTGAGCCACCACGCCCGGCTAGACAAGAGGTTTTTCTTAAGACTGAGGTAGCATGACTGCTTTAGGCACCATAGCCTTGTCCTGCTCTCACATACATGATCAATTTCTTACTTCAAGGATTCCCAACAGAAGTAGGAGAGGTGGGGAAAATGACAGTGGAGTAACATCCTCCAGTGATCAACTCTGCAAAAAATACCAATTTGAAAACTATTCATGCCTAAAGCTATTTTCGTAAGAATGAACAGAAATAGTTAAGAGATTGTGGCACCTCATGTTAGCATAATAATAAGAAAAAGTGAGTTGAGAAGGGTAGAAAGAAAAGCGTTGCTGTCTGTTAGGCTACCTCAATCTAACCAGTGAAGCATGGAGAGAGACACCTGGCACTTGGAGAAGGGAAAGGGAATTACACCCAGGCCTTAGACTTAGAACCCAGCAGCACTCACATCAATCTGAAGCCCATACTGCACAGAAGCTAATGACCCATTCCCACAGGCCACTGCATGCAAACAGATTCTCTAGATCCACATTATCCTGGTAGCATAGGGACTGTCTTCACTAATGCTCCTGCATCTCAGACAGCATGGTGTGGGGAAAGATTTTTGTGGTCGTTGATATTGATTTCTAATCTCATTGAACTAAGAAATTAGTAAAGCACCCTTTTGGGGGTGTCTGTGAGAGAGTTTCAAGATAACTGGAATATAGAATATGAGGCAGCAGCTGATGAGGAACCTCTGGGCGGCACCATGCAAAGCCAATAGGCTGGGTGCCCAGATGGAACAAACACAGAAAGAAAAGCCCAAGAAGCTCAATAATGTACCACAATTATTCTTATCTCTCATCTCCCCTTCCTCTCTTCTTCTTCTTCTCCTTCTTCTTCTTCTTCTTCTTCTTCTTCTTCTTCTTCTTCTTCTTCTTCTTCTGCTGCTGCTGCTGCTGCTGCTGCTGCTGCTGCTGCTTCTGCTTCTCCTTCTCCTTCTCCTCCTCCTGCTTCTCCTTCCTCTTCTTCCTCTTCCTCTTCTTCTCTCTGTCTCTCTCTGCTTGTCTCTCCTTTATTCTGTTTTTAAAGACTATAAAATAGTGATAGAGAAAAACAACATTAGAAAGAATAGAAGATTTCACTAAAAAAAGTAATAGGAACTCAGCCATGGCTGCTGTGTTACATGATGCTAGCTTCAAATTATTTGTTCAAATTACCATATATAAACAGGTAACATTTGTTTAAAGCAAAGGAAAAAAAAAAGAAAGAAAGAAAGAAATTATAAGAAATTCAAAAGAGGAAGAAAAAATTCAGAGTAAAAAAATTTAAGCAAGAACTACTCCTTTCAAAAGGCCAGCAGAAAATGACAATGTAGTTATCCAAACTATTCTATATTCTGTATCTTTTCCCCTTTTTTCATTTGTCCTTTTCATCATCCCACTTTTTTCCTTCCAGGAACTATTTCTTTCCCTTTCACAATATCTGTTGTACCCTTTAGGTTTTCATTATTCTTTCGGGCTCACACAAGCAGGATGTTTGTATATGTGGATCTGATTTTTTTCACTTACCAATATAGTCTCTAGATATATCTATTTATCTACCAAAAAAAAAACTATTTAAAAAATCAGGCCCTCAAACTTCATAGACCCAATTCAAAAACAGGCATCTGGGATGAATATACACTTCACAAATGAAGAGATAGAAATACCAAATAAATATATGAAAAAAGGTTCAACATTATTGGTCATTCAAGAGATGCAAAATAGAACAATGCTGAGATACCATCTTATGCCAGAAAGAATGTCTAGCATAAAGAAGTCAATCAATAATAAATGTTGGAGAAGCTGTGGGGAGAAATGAATCCTCCACTGTTGTGGGAGTGCAGGCTGCTACAACCATTATGGAAGTCAGTATGCAGATTCCTCTCCTTTTTTCTTTCCTCCCTCCTCTCTCATTCCTGACATGAGGTCCACTGACTGTGTCTGACATAATGTTTCTGTCTCGCCCTAAGCCACTGACCAGAAATCAAACCATCTGAAATTATGAGCCAAAAATATATCTTTCCTGATTTATGTTGTTTACCTCAAGTATTTTGTCACAACAGCGGAAAGCTGACTAACACAGAATCCATCCACTAGAGTAGGAAACAAGCACAAAACTTTGACTTGGAACACAGTGAGTACCAGTGCTACTGAGTTTAGGGATCCTGGTTACTGGTCAAGACAAGCACAAAAGGTGGAAAGATAGGAACACAGCCATGCTTTGCAGGGTAATTTTTGGCCAGTAGGAAACCAAGAACCTTTTCTAGGTTGAGAATAGACCAATGTATAGGAGAGTGCAGTGGCTGAGAACTCACTGATGACTTCCCTTTTGTCTCTTCCACTCCTCTCTGGTTGACATCAAGTCCATGCCATCCTACAAAAAAACTTTCTTGAGTTATCATGACAGGAATTGAAGATTGCACTCTAACTGAATTCATGTATGGGGCTATGGAAACTGCCCCATCCAGGTGTCCTGGAATTTTGTAATTATCAGATCATATCTCTCTCCACAACTAGCTTTGCCACATCTTAATCACCCACCTCATTTCTCACTGAGAAATACAAATACCCATAATGCCTCATTGTAGGGACTTGCTGGGCTCTTGGTATACCCTGGGTCAAAATTATGGTGAAAATGAGGAAAAGATAGAGAAGAGTAGTAGCTGGGTCCCATGGAGATCATCTCTCCTAATCAGAGGAAAGGAACCTGCCCAAGAGCTGTAGAGCATTTATTTATACCCTCCAGAGGTTGATGTCAATTTCAACCTCTCTACCCAGCAATCAGTTAACAAGCTGCAATGCCTTGTTTATATGCTTCCAGGAGCTCCCCTGTTCTCTGGTTTGGTCCTGCATGCATACTTTCCAGCTTTAACCACTCCAAACACTTTTTGAAAGCCTGAGGGAGTGGAATTTTTTACCTTTGGTATAGCTACTTTGTGCTGTTGAGGTGTTGTGGCTCACTGACTGAGTTTGAAAAAAAAACCTATCAGAAGACAATGAAAAAAGAGTGACTGGAGAACCAAGGATTTAGTTCAGAGGTGCAGCACCTATCTGAAGAATATGAGGTTCTGGGTTTGATTCCCGGCATCCCCCTCCCCCAATAAATAGTGACAGTTGGGCTGTCTTTTTGATGGAGAAAAGTATATAACTTTATCATTAGTTTGGGGAGGAAGAGCCCAAATACCAGAACCAAGTGAGATAGGCATTCTTCCTTTTAAGAGAAAGTATGGCAAAGAGGGATTATTGAAAGTCTGAGAGTTAGAACCTTAGTAAGATTGCCTACACTATAAATCTAATTAAACCAATAATCTCAATACAGGTGCTCACTTAAGCTGTGGTGAATTAGGACCATTGGTGACTACTTATCTGCACCTGGAACAATACCAGATTCTTGCTTTCTAAAGAACACACCTAAGCTATTCCAGAGGTTCTCAAGGATAGCTTTATTCCTAGTCCTATGAAAATTCTAATGATCATTTCCCATGAAGAATTTTTATAGTTTTTTTTTTTTTATTGCATCCCTTCAGGAAGGACCAGAATGATTCCTCAGGAACTGCAAATAAGGGTAGGGACTTGAGGGACCATAGGGACGCCCCTCTTCCTTCTCTGTCAGCCTCTTCATTTCCCAAGGAAACATTAATATGCCTCTTTGGAGATCTTTGCAATGAATGACAAGGACCTTGGAAAGAGAGACAGCCTTTAAGAGCTGCTGAATTGCATGCTCGTGTTTTATACATGATTTCTTATTAGAAGCCCATTTCTTTTCAGATTGCTGCATGGACATATTTGGAGTCTGTACAAATATTTTGGTTTTTCCATTTTCCTACTATCAATGCCCAAGTAAGAGCTATGAACACTGCTTTCTGAGCTTAGGCTCCTTGAGGAAGGAGTTTGGCCTCAGTGACCTGTTACAGACTAGCCACTGACTTATCTGCCTTTTGATGCTCTTCTTGAACAAAGCTATAGTGGTACCTCAATTTACAAACCCCATTCCCTCCATGATCCTGATCTCAAACAAAGTGGATAAAAGCAAACCAAATTTCCCATAAGGTCACTATTGATCCTAACCATTGAATTCAATTCAGTTTTGAGCCAACTCGGTTTGCAACCAGACTTGTAGGAAGAATGGAGTCCATAAACTGAGATATACTGTACTTCCACCTGTGAGCCCCATCTCCTCAGGGTCTTGGAGGTCAGGTGGCTGATGTCTGCCTGCACAGGTCTTGGAAGCCCCCTGTTCATAAGAGTAGATAACTTCTGAGCCCATAGACATCAGGAAGGATTAAGGTATAGACGTCTTTACAGTAGCCTGAAGAGTCTAAGAAGCATGGTTTAGCATACTCCCAGTGTGTAAAATCAGCTTTGACTTTTTGCTAGCACTGAAGAATTGCTTTCAATTTTTCTAGCAAACCTTTTCCTAGTAAGAGTAAGAATGTGAAACAATTAAAACTCATGATCACTGAGTATGGTGACTCATGTCTATAATCCCAGCACTTGGGAGGCTGAGCCAGGAGGATTGGTGTAAGTTCGAGATCAGCCTTGGCTACAAAAGTGAGCTCAAGGCCAGCCTGAACTGCATAGTGAGACCCTATCTCAAAAAGAAAAAAAACAAAAACAAACAAACAAAAAAAACTCATGATTAAACAATTGATGTTCAAAGTGTCATAGCAGGAGAAGCTCCAACTAGGGTTCCCCCACCACAAATTATGCCTATAGAAGTAGAGGAAGTTCCTCCCCAAAAAAGGAAGTTAAAATAGGATGAGCTGGCCCTATATCTACCAGTAGCTCAGTTAGCTCTCCCACCCATGTTTCCCTATGAGAAATGATGATGTCTGTGGGTAGGGGTATTGCAGGCTGCCAATGAGATGAGAGTTTACATTGGTCTAGCCCCTCTTTGAGAATGGGGATCCTCAAACTTCCAGGGTTCTGAGTCAGGCACATTGTCTGTCTGCCCAGGAAGGGGCTCAGTACAATTGTGTATCCAGGGCTCAACTGGCCCTGAGTTTTCTCTTGGACAACTTGAGTGTAATTACATCATTACTAGTTACAATAGCCATAAGTTTGTTTTGTTTTTTTCCCTCAGTCCTTTTCATTCTCAGCTAGATCCTAATTGCTAAGCATAGAAAACAGCATGTCTAATACTTTGTTCCTGTTTGAAATCACTAGTTATCTCTGGAGTTCTAGTCTCTAGTGGAATCTGAAGGGAGAGGCCCACATTTCCCTGAGATACAAGAAGGCATTTGAGGACAGGATCATTAAAGATGTCAATTGTTTTTGTTTGGAGGACTCCTTAAATACCACAGCCCTTGGGCCTTTCCAGAGATAGACAGAAAAGCTTGAACATAAGGAATTTCATGCCACTTTCTTTGCCTTTTACTAAAAAGACCTAACTGAAAAATACTATTGTAATTTAGACAGACTTTCTATGCCCATCTCTCACCATTTCTTAGTTCATAATGGACTTGAAAAGGATTCAGTATAAGGATATAGTCTAATGATGAGTTGGTGGGATCTGCAGGATGTTTTCCCATCATGAATTCGCCCACTGATTCATTAGAGAGAAGGATAGACTTCTACTGTCCTCCCTTAGAAACTCCCAGGAGATCAAGGTAAAGTCCCCTTTCTGGGGACAGTCTTAGCTACTTGGGACACAGTGTACTCTTAAAAGATCAGAATGGAGCCCTCTAGTGGCTCCTGTATTACTTGAGAAATTCCATTTACCCTGGTGGTGAAAACCTTAAAAAAGTTACAAGCAAAAGGACAGCTCAGCTTTGGGAAACAATCACTTGAGCTGAGTTTTACTGGCTGTTCTTTTATTCTACTCGGGCCATCAAGCTTGCAATTCTAAATTATTTGAATTTCTGTTCAAAGAAACAAGGAGAGATCTAATCTGATTCAAAAGAGAAAAGGGAAAGAGAACTCTATGTTACCTCAAACTGGAGGTTCAGCTCTTGTTTACACGCTGAGATTTCCCTAGTGACCATCAGACTAACTGAAAAAATGACAAGCATGGTGGAACCATGTGACCTACTTGGATGGCTAAAATGGCTGCCAAGAAGCCAAATCCATGTGGCAGACACACAGGATGAATCAAGATGGCTAACTCAGGTGGCAAACTCACATCATGAACCAAAATAATGCCAAATCATAGCAGAGAGGTTGACTTGGATGAAACCAAGCCTTGAGAAAGTGGACCACCCACTAATCATAACAGGATAAAAGGCCATCGAGGGGGAAAGCACACATGAGGAGGCTCTGTGTACAATAGTGGTAAATTGGGGTAGAAGGAAACAGGAGGCCAACTTACAGGGAGTTAATTTTCCCAAAAGAGCAAGAAAGTTGAGCAAAGTACCATGGAGAACAAAAATATGATGACAAGAAGGCCTAGTAAGCTTTAGATTAGCACATGGAACCTGAATAATTTGTGAATAAAAGGCTCTCTAGGAATTCTTTACTGATTTGTGCACACCATAAGTGAACAAAAACAGAAAGGAGAAGGAAAAGGAAATCAACTTAGGCTGACTTGTGGGCCTCTCACTGGCTGGGAAAAACAGAAGCTATGTGTTTCCCTGACCCCAGTGGCACTATACACTAGGTAACTGTTCCCTGCAAGGAGAAAGCTTCCTGAGCCCCACTAATTTTATACTCTCTACTTTCCTCCTCTCTCCAATAATCAGAAAGGATTTAAGCACTCTGACAGATGAAAACCTATCTGGGGAGCAAAGAGACAAGAAAGAGATTGGGGTGTTTTTAAGAAAGAGAGAGAAGGGGGAATAAAACCTAACCAGTCCATTGAGGCTTTAGCTAATAAATTTAGAAAGAGAAAAGGAAACAACAACAACAAAAACTGTGCTCAGAACGGCCTTACCTGCTCCAGACTGGCTGCCAAATATGTTAGCAGGTTTGGCAGTGTTGGAGTCTGCTCTGGAGGTGGTTTCTAGGTTCTTCTCATCCTGAGGAGAGAATTGATTAGATGTGTGTAGGAGTCCCTTCTAGGGCCTCATTTTGATCCAAGAAGTCGGTATTTGTAATCCCAAAGTTATGTCATTGGAATCTCACCAAGGTAATTCCAATCTACCACTTCCCATGCAACTCACAGCGAAAATAAAAACACTAAAACATATTTATAATTATTGGGGATACAAGCAACCCTAAGTCCAGCCACAGTGATGGTTCTCTGGAACAAAGAGAGCAATCCAAGGCCTCATCTGGATTTGTTCAGTGGAGGAGTAGTGTGAGGAGGAATGACTGAGAATTGTGGGAGGTAGGTGAATACTGGGAGCTGAGCTAGGTGGGGGGCCTACATTTACATCTGCCACCTGCAGAGCATATGCAGAGAGAGTGATCTGCATGTGGCTATTTAGATAGTATATCTAATGTTTTAGGTAGTCTGGTGCTTCAGCGCTGATGTAATTTCAAGTCCCGGGAAGTCATAGCCTCTGTCTCAAAGCTCCTTCCCAGCTGGCAGTGCAGAGCATTAGCTCTCTGACCTGTCTCGATCTGGCTCACATTAAACAGCAGGAGGTGTAAGTTACCAGGGAGACACGCATACCACCTTCAAAGATGATCAACATCTCAGCTAGACCAATATGCATTGCTTAAGGCCAATTGAGAGGATCAGCCAAAGTCCTAGTCAGCTCTTATATATCAATACAAGGATTTAGGGCCAGACTCAGTCAAAGTAGAGACAGTTGCTCTTCCTTCAAGGAGAGCTGGTCAGGTGGTCCTCCACAGATGTGTGTAAACAGTAATGATATTTAATGTTTATTAAAGATAAGAAAAGAAATGAGTTCTGCAGATTGAATTTTGGCCAAGTAAAAGCAAGAAAGAAAAAGTACACCCTACAGGATGAGTATGGACGAACACAGCAGCAAAAGGCTCAGTGGCAACTTTGCTTCGTATCTCTCATTCCTGGAGCGAGTGCCAGATATGGCTTCTTAGCTGCTCCAAGAGGCTGCCTGAAGCACCACCACCTGGCTTTTGTACTTTAGTATTTAAATACAGATAAATTAAAACCTGTCCCTGATTCGTGAACAGAATACTAATTAACATTCTGAAAACCTAACTAAAATAGTTGTGTTTTTACCTGTTTGTTGTTGTTGTTTTGTTTTGTTTTGTTTTTGTCTGTTTGAGACAGGGTTTTGCATGCAGTTCAGGCTGGCCTTGAGCTCACTTGGTAGCCCATGCTAGTCTCAAACAATGATCCTGCTGCTTCAGCCCTTTGGAGTGCTGAGATTACAGGCAGGAGTGGGCCACCTTGCCCAGTCTAAAGTAATTGTATATAAACACAGAGCCATCCAAGTTCTTTGTACTGTTTCCATTAGAGTAAATGTAAGAGATATTTTCCCATTTGGTTTCACTTTTGGTTAAGCAGAGTCATCAAGGAACTTCAAAGAGCAGCTAAGTCATCAAGACACTTTGAATAAATACAAGTTGAGCTATTGAGGGCTCCCACAAGGTGGCTAAATGAACTTTGCTTGGGAAAGTTCTGCCATTACTTCATGAGAGTTTGGACAAGGGAGGCCAACAGATTCCTTGTCCCTTGGGAGTTAATGGGGTCCAAATATGCAGACAAACCCTCCACTGCACTTAATGATAACAGCCTCTCTCAGGTGTCTGCCTAGTCTGCGGTAGGGTCTCACAAGAGACGTTTTGTAAAAACTTGAGGTGTCCTTATGTGTGTGACATCACTATAAGGAGTAAAAGCCTAGTTGTCTCCTCCACTCTATAGGCCCCACACTGAGCCAATGGCAAGCCTCTTTGATCTCTTCACTACACACATTCCACTGACTTCACTGCTAGACCACATGCTTTAAGAATGGAATAAATTTGACACTGACAATTTAAACAAGAACAGTTTACCTACTATTGCAATATGATCTTGGTTCATTCTGAACTAGGAGGTGGTAAAAGATAGGTAGGAGATAGTATCTCAGTCTAGGACACTATTATCCAGTCACTGTGTATCTACTTGGAACGTGAAAGGTGGACAGAAGTGCTTTTAGGCTCAGGATTTTGTGACAGTGTACTTAGTGTGGGCCCCAAGAAGACAAAGACACCTGGATGATCCTGTTCTAAAAAAACCATTTGTCTTTCAAGGGGATCTTGGTCCTGCTGATCTCTGTAAAGAGGATAACCACACTAAGGGGTCTTCTCAACCTCCCCCTTAGAATCTTTAGATCAATAAACCAAGCCCATCCCTTCCAAGTAGCCAAGGGAATCTTAGAGCCTAGTGCCCCAGAGGAACCCAACATCCATCTCCCTCAATAGCTTCCTCACTCCTAAATCCTCAACCAATTGTCAGATGACCCTAGTAAATTTTCTGATGCGTTCTAAACTTTGAGCCTTGCTTTTTACTTATCATAGCAAGATGTTCAACTCATCCGGGTTACTCTCTCGGCCTCAGATGAAAGGTACAGAATCCTACAAATGGCTACAGATGAACAATATGCACCAAAAAGAAAAAAGAAACTACTCTGGAAGAGTTATTTTTCCTTTAACAGAGCCAAACCGGGACTCTAACACTCAGCATGGACCGGAAACGTTGTTTAGTATGGTAGCTGCTCTTAACATTGAGATTAAAAAAGAGCATTAAAAAGTCTATTAATTACAACAGAGTGGTCTTCCATGTTAAAGAGTAAAACACAGCTTTGTTTCATGACCAATTAGCAGAAGCCTTGCTATATTAGTAGCATAATAATATAGATCCATCTTCTGTGGATGGCACTAAGGGGACATTCCATCTCTCAGTCAGCCCCACATCTTGGCATAAGCTATGAAATCTTCAGATGGGTCCATAACCACCCATGGTCCAATCAAGACTCAGTAGAGAAAAGGAAAAGGCTAAAATTATAGCTATTGCCATTGTTAATGGTTTAAACTCAGTTCCTTCATCTAAAGAACAACCCAGGGACAGCTGAGGAAAGAATTCCTGTTTCAAGTGTAAAGGAACTGGAAACTGGGAATGAGATTGTATAAGGCCTCTCTCTGAGTCCTGCTCTATATGAGGCAGCTAGTGCACCTGACACATGGCATGGGAGGTTTGAGTGTGCCCACTCCCAGAGACAGGCTAGGACAGGCAGAACCCTCATTTCCTGTTCTGATGATTGAAGAAGCCCAGGGGAACCTGCAGTGCCCCTGTCCACAGACATCAGTGACTCCTCTGAAGAACCCTGAGTAATCTTAGATGTCATAAGGAAGCCAATTGAAATGCTTCTAGATACAGAGTTGGTCGTTATGTTTTGATTTTCTTCTCTGGAAAACTCTCCTGGCAATTGTTCACTCTTCTTTCCAGTGTGTGGGCTGATATCCTATCAACATGAAAGATGTCTAAAATCCAACTCAGTTTATAAATCCAGAAATTACTGGGTATTTTGGATTTGCAAACCTCAATTAAGTTCACTGAAAATCAGTGAAAAAAAGTTTTGAATTCATGCTGATGGCAGTTGGGGAGTCAGATCGAGGAAAACTGACTGCAATAAACAGCCTATTCCTGACTGATCTCTATCCTGAAATAATCATACCTGGAGCCACAGAGAATATTGGAAAAGCTGTCCAAACTCAGGCTTAAGCCATGGAGATTGAACAACAGTAGTGAACATGCCTGACCTTGGGGGTGCTGTTGATTGCAGGGATTGTTTTAAGACCATCATCTATATTGATGAGCCATTTGAATGTTACCTGCAAGACGAGAGTACCTTAAACAGGTGCTACATCATTGACAATGGATGAACTGCTGCTTCTATTTTACCTTGCCCTAACACTTACTTGAAGCAAAATCTGGTGAAGAGCAAACTAGGCTGTTAAGACCAGTATCCCATTCTCTGTAGTTAGATTCAACCAACTGATTGAAGCCAAGGACAAAAAGGTCAGAGGTTGCCCCTACCTATGGGTATTGTGGAGGTGGAGAATTTCAAAGATAATGGTTTTCTACAGCTGAGAATGATGCTTATCACCCACATGTAAGATCTACAGGAAGTGATCCAGGACCTTCACTATGAAAACCTCTATTCAGAGAAAATTAAGGGAGATGAAAGGAAAGTGGAGAATGAAGTTATGAATACAGTTCAAATCCCACTGGAAGAGGAAGGCAAAGCAACACTCCTGGAAAATTCTCCTGTAAGTCCATAGCAATAGTTGGGGTCAAATGAATTTGTAATTACAGGGTTTTTTTGGTTTTTTTTTCCTTTTGAGACAGGGTCCCGCTATGCAGTTGAGGCTGGCCTTGAGCTCACTTTTGTAGCCCAGGCTGGTCTCGAACTCGAACCAATCCTCCTGCCTCAGCCTTCCAAGTTCTGGGATTACAGGCGTGAGCCACCACGCCCGGCCTACAGTTTCTTTATTGTTTTCTTTGACCAAAACTTAGCCACTCTTGTGAACAAGAAATCTTCTCAACATATGCAAGCAGGAAGACATCAGTGACCTGTCTCTCCAAGATCCTCAGAAAGTTTAATTCTCTGATGAAAGTACCTTTGTCCAAAGAGAAAAGCAAAAGGCAAGTTACACAGTCGCCAGCTCACAGCAGTATAAGAGATCAGTGATACATAATTTTTCTCCATAGGAAACTCTGCTCAAAGGATACAGCTAATAATACTGATATTAAGAAGTGAAAAAATGTTAAACATATATGGCAACTCCAGTGCTACACATCCATGCTGTACTCTGGAAAGAGGCTAAGAGAACCCTTCCCCAACCTTACACCATCATAAGAGCAATACTGACCCAGAACTCACGTGTTGTACCACCTCAAGAGCTTTACTGAGCTTTGACCCACATCCCTGACCATCACAGAAGCCAGGCTAAGACTTGACAGCTTTAGGAGCCCTGGTAAGCCATGTCCTTATCCCCCAAATATAACAGGAGCAGTAATGAGCTGGTGAAATTTGGCAGCTTCCAAAATGTCAAAATGAAGGAACAAATACTTAAAATTTATGACATAACAGAAACTTCAGAGAAGAAAAAGCTCCATAAAGCTATAGAAGAAATAAGATTAGAAATAATCTCTCAGGTAAAGAAAAGAAAATGACAACAACCATGAAAGACTTTCCCAGCACATCTAAAGAAAACATAGAAATAAATAAATAAACTTAAGGAGCATTAAAAAATGATGGAAACATCAAATGAACAATACAGGAAAGAATTAAAATGCATCAAACAGATTTAAACAAATATCTAAGAAATTGAAAATTCCACTGAAAGCTGAAAAAACTACTTGAAGCAAACTGAAGATAGACTTTCACGCCTTGAAGACAACAATGAAGCTAGTGATCAGAAAAGGAAAGATCTCTTAAAAATAACAAAGAACCAAGAAATAACAATTCAACAGCTGCAAGATGAGGCAAAGAAAAACAGTATAAGACTATTGGTGTCAATAAAATAGCAGGAGTCAATAAAAATGACATAAAAGAAACTATTCACAGAAGTAGTAGAAAATTTCCTAAGCAAGAGAAAAGAATATAGAACTCCAGTAATCCATAATAAAAATACATTCACACCCTAAAACATAATAATCAAGATCCCAAAAATTCAGCGAAAGGACAGAATATTAAAAGCTGTTAGAGAAAAGGGGGTGAAACGTTACCTGTAATGGAAAGCCCATCAGAGTCATGGCAGATTTCTGAAGAGAAACAATCAAGTCAAGAAGAACTGGGAATGAAGTGTTTTGTGTCTGGAAAGAAAACAACTTCTAAACCAGACTGATATGCCCTGAAAAGCTATCAAAATTTATAGAGAAAATAGATACTTTGATTGTAAAGAATAACTGAAGAAATTCATGACCAGAAAACCAACCCTGCAAAGAGCACTGAAACTTATTCTAGAAAGAGGCAGAAATGGCCACAACTTCAAGAAAAAGAACAGAAAGGAGCCATCAACCAGGGCAAGCAATGAAACAGATTACAAAAGTGCAGAACTTTACAGCAGGAAAATAACATATCAAAAAAGAGTCAACAAATATCAGTTATAATTATCAATGTACATGGCTTCAATTTATCAATCAAAACCAGCAGACTGACAGAGTGAATTAAGAAACAAAATCTAACAATATGCTGTATAAAAGAAATTCTTACACTGAAAGTCAAAAGACAAAAAATAATACTCCATGCCACAGGAACCAAGAAAAAGAAAAAAAGAAGAAGAAGAAGAAGAAGAAGAAGAAGAAGAAGAAGAAGAAGAAGAAGAAGAAGAAGAAGAAGAAGAAGAAGAAGAAGAAGAAGAAGGAG
>PVJA010002833.1:0-101661 GCA_004027025.1 Myocastor coypus | reverse complement strand
TTTTTTTTCTTTCTTTCTTTCTTTTTTCTATGCAACATTAATAGGGAGGTGGGTCATGCCCACACACTGCACTCTATAGAATGATTGTGAGGACAATATGCAATATGTCAACCTTCAAAGAAAAAAAGGGGGAAAATAAAAAAAGAAAAAGTAATGTGGATTTAGAAAGGTTAATGTTTAGTTGTTTGATCAATCTTATATACCTATATGTATTAATCTAAACTGATCCGATGATGAAAATATGTAATATAACCATTGTTAAATTTAAACAATAAAAGAATTGAAAAAAAAATAGGAAAAAAAAATAATTCCCTGAAATGCCAGTGAGATTCTCTTGCAAGTTCTCTCACCCACTAGACCAAATGTTTCATTGTCTAGTTTAAGTTCTCCTGAATGGAGTACTAATTCTTTGCTGTCCTCCACCGGCAAGAAAAAAAAAAAAAAAATAGCCGGGCGTGGTGGCTCACGCCTGTAATCCCAGCACTCGGGAGGCTGAGGCAGGAGGATTGGTGTGAGTTCGAGACCAGCCTGGGCTACAAAAGTGAGCTCAAGGCCAGCCTCAACTGCATAGCGAGACCCTGTCTCAAAAAGACAAAAAAATAAATAAATAAATAAAAATAAATAGCTGTAAAACTCACATTTTTCATTGCAGTACAAAGAAACAGACAAACTTTGGGATCATTTACTTCTTTCTGATTACAGAACATGTAGTCAATTCCTTTCAAACATTAGCCTCTTCACGTATCTCATGCACCACCAGCCCGCTCATCTACATCTTAGAAACTGCCTGTCTGTACTGAAAATTTTCACTAATATTGAACCTGGTGGTATTATCTTTCAGTTTCAAATAGAACACAAATTTCCCTCTAGCTGTATTCCCTTGTTTCTTTTATTTTCCTTCTTCTTTTTCTGTTGCTCTTACTGGTTTTGAAAAGTTGCCAAATATATCATCTCTATTTCTTTACTGTTTAATTGCCCAATAAACACAATATTCATTAGGTCTAGAAATAATTACGGTACTGATAATTAGTTAATGTTAATGATTAACTTGCATTTTGTTCTTGAAGTAGCTTCCCAGGTCATTATTTATTTATTTTTTCGAAGCATGTTTTACTTTTTTGGAAAGCTGTTTTTCAAATCCAGATGTGGTGGTGCATGCCTGAAAACTCAGTTCTGGGGAGGCTGGAAATAGGAGGGTCATTAGGAGTCTGAGCTGTATAGTGAGAACCTGTACGACATATGTAATTTTTTTTAAAAAAGCTTCTTTTACAATATTTTACATACTTTTCTCACCCTGACAGAACGGAGACTTCTGATGGTTTCTTTCTATTCCCCTATGCTTGACAGTCCATTTCCACCTTTAAATATTACATTCTTTTCAGATTATTTTCATGGACATGCTTTACTCACTATTGTCTGGGTCTGTCTAGAAAATGTTACATTCATTTAAAATGTATTTTTAATGCCTGTGGTGCAGTAACTGTAATGTCAAGCTAGACCATATATTTTGCTCTCAGTTCATGTAATTACATCTTTAGTCAATATTTCTGTATTTTTGTCTTTTCTATCTTAACATTCCCCTAATAAAACTTATTGTCTTATGTACTCTCCCCACTTGCTTTGCCTTCATACTGTCTATACCTTTAAATGTATATTATACACTTTCACATTTACTAACATTATTTTATTTACTCTTAAATTCCCATATCAAATCCACACCAAATTTTGTGATTTCTATCTCCAAATAAATCTATAGCTGCTTCCTATCACTTTCTCTTTATGATATTACCCTACTCTGAATTGGACATGTTCCTTTACGTCTTGTTTCTCATCTTATTATCTGTGTTTGTGTCCCTACACAGTTCCTTCTCTTGCAGCACTTAACATGTTTTGTTATATCTTAATACAAGCAAAATAATATAATTCATTGTCAAATGACAGCTCAAATCTCTCTGTTGTCCTGAGAACAAAATCTATGTTGCCTTGACAACCCTGCCCAACCTGTAACATTTCTGAGTTTTTACTTTTCTTTTCACCATTATCTCTGTTGCTTTCTGATACTCTGGCATGGGATTCTCAAAGACTAAAGAATTCCAACTCTGCCCATCTGTGAGGCTGCGCCTGAGCACTGATCCATATTGAATGAACTCTTCTAAATTTTTCGTGGGCTCAGTCTTTTTCAGATCTTAGCTCAAACATTAACTTCTGATACTTTTCATGTCAAGTAGTATTATGTTCCCATATGTTAAGCTCTACGAAAGTCGTTCATCTCAGCACTAGTATTTGGCATCTATTTGTCAATCTCTCTATTTACTTGTTCATAAAAAAATCTACCATTCCAACTCGAATATGAGCTTCCAGATGACAAAAAAATCATGCCTGCCTCGACTAATAGTGTCTCTGTGTATTCCCACAATGTGAAAAATCATCTGACATATTTTATGATCTGAATGGGATCAGTTAGACCTATAAGTGAGGTCTGACTACAATGAGAGGACTAATGTGGTCACTAAACTAATTTTTACGTATAGCACTTCCAATTATTTACTCACTTATTGTGAATTCACATTTATATTCTTTTTTATGTATTTCATGCTCTTTCAGTTTTTCAGAATAAAGGATTTATCCAGCTTTGTACAAGCAGCAATCACAATATCCTCAGATCCAAAGTTCAAACAATGACTAACTGTGACACCTTCTGGTCCACTTCAGGCCGTCAGGGTGGCCACCCAACTCCTTAGGTGACATCGACTTTTTCCTTTGAAAATTTATTCTATATTCACTCTGAGATATTACAGACCAAGGGAATTTTCTTTCTCATTTTGGATAGATAAATATTGCTTGACAGAACATTTCTAAAATAACATCTACTTTCAAGTTAACACAGAAAAAAATCTGATATGAGAATGCAAATTTTAGGGGCTGGGGAGATAGCTCCGAGGCACAAGTGCCTGCTGGACAAGTGCAAGGTCGTGAGTTCGAACCCTGGTCCCACAAAAAAAAAAAAAAAAAAAAAAAGAGAATGCAAATTTTATAATTCCTGAAGTGCAATGGGTGAAGCAAATTTGTAACAGCCTTTTAGGCAGAAAAAATATTAATAAGGCAATTTGTACCAAACTTTTGCCACCTCATCAACTAAATGAAGATACTGCAACCATCTATCAACTAATGAGTCAGTAATATACAACCCTATAACAATATCAGTTAAAATTTGCTTGTCATTGTAAAAGAAATAATAAAAAAGAATATTTGTGAGAATGAAGAGCAAATTTCACTCATGAGGTTGTCTGATAATAACTAAGAAAAATCCTAGTAAGATATAAATAAATTGTTCCTGAAACTACAAGTGAAGGAAAATATAAACTATATATTTTTTTCAGCCTCGCTTCCATAGGATGGCATTGGCAGGCAGAAGTATTTATGTATTTGTTGATTATAAATATTAAAGACACTCACCAAAGCAAACCTCCAGAACAACTTCAGAAAGTAACAGGAAAGGCTCCATAAGTATGTAGCAAACTAGGAAAAATATTTTCAAGGAGATTAATGTCATTGTGTCTTTCTGAAATAGTTTTTATTTAACAATTCACAGCATATTTTGATGACCACTTTTATGTATATAAATAAAAATTTTAGTTCTACCCATTTATGCAATGTTTAACATCACCCTTACTTATTAATTGTTACCAGGAATTAAACTCAGGGCCTTGTGCTTTATAGGCAGGCACTGTGCCACTGAACTGCATCCCCAGTCCAGAACACAACTTTTAAATAAAGAATTTTACAAAGAAATGATACTTTAGGGCCAGTCATAGTTCAGAAGACTAAAGTACCACTAGGCAGAACACAGAGGCCAAAGTTCAATCTCCGGCCTGCTGGCCCCACCTCAGGGCATGCTGTTGAGACTGGGCATGGTGGTGCACACCTGTAATCTCAGTGCTTGGGAGGCTGAAAACAGTAAAATCAGTACGAGTCTGATCTATGTGGTAAGACCCTGTACTAAATACATAAATAAAAGAAATGACTTAATGAAGAAAAATTATTTTGCTACTATAATTTAATATTTTTATTGTTTAAATTTAACAATGGTTATATTACATATTTTCATCATCAGATCAGTTTAGATTAATACATATAGGTATAATATTCTAAACAGAGACAGTCTTTGTAAAGAATTTGATGATGATTGTAAATATCTCTTAGTGATATATCTATGTATATATTTACCTCTTTGAGGGTCTTCCTTACTATTTTGCATAAGCATCCACCAATGGACATTTTCATCAAAGGGTTCCTTTTCTCTCCATCCTCATGAGCACTTGCTATCTTTCCTTATTTTCATAGTAGACTGTCATTGTCATTGGCTTTGCGTTTCTCATGTGATTACTGACACTGACCACCATCTCAGACATAGTCAACCCCTTGGAGGCAGGAGTTGAAAGGTAAGTGCCCAGGACAGACAAGTGGAAAGGCTGAGAAGCTGAGATGCTGAGTTCAAGATGACAAGGGAGTACAAAAGGGAGTTCCTATTTCCTTTAATTAATTAATAAGTTAAAGTGGGAAAAGATCAAATCTGAGTAGGGTACTAAAGTCAAGCCTATCAGGTAAGTGTAAGCATGTGTGATTTATCTATTTTGATTAATTATTTTATGCTTGATTTTTATTTTAAAGAGTATAAAATTCTTTAAAAAACATTAAAAATGATGTAGAATTTCAAAGCAGGCTGATAAGAAGTCAACAATGGTTGTTACACAGCATGTTGTTATATTCAAAGTAATTGTTCAGATCACCAGATTGTTTTGATTTTTATGAGACTTGGCCTCCCTATGTAGTCCTGGCTGGTCTTCAGTTCATTTAGTAACCAAGGCTAGCCTCAAACTCTCAGCAATGCTCCTGTTACAGCCTCCCCAGAACTGGGATTACAGGTATGCACTACCACAAGTAGCTACAGCATGTGTAATTTAAACTGTTGTCCTCTCTCATCAGTTTCTTTTTGTCATAATTTTGTTTCTTTTTCATCTTGGTCAGTGTATGCTAAACCACACTTAAAAACCATAATGGTAGGTAGTTTACTTTACCCTTTCTGATATTAACGCATTGGCCTGTTTTTCAAGTTGTTTCATGAAAATAAACTCTGCCTTGACTCTCTAGAACTGTGTGCTGTTAGATCTTCATCTCTAATAGTTGCACCTATTGTTTAAATTCGTAGTGATCTGACTCAAAGCTCAGTATATTTCTGATTGAGACCAAGTATTTTTGCTACTGTCCAAGGCTGCCTTCATCAGTATCTTACTTAAGTGAATATTAGGAAAGCCATTGCCTTACTTCAAGAGTCCTATTTAAGATCAACATTTTATGGGTATGCTGGTGACTATGGACTTTTGGCTAGATTTTTAAAGCACAAACACTTTCAGTGTTAGAGTAACAAGAATAACCCAACACTCTTGACAAATTATAAAACACTGAGAAGCTTTAACTTCACACTCATATCAAAGTTTAGTATTTTCTTAAATATCAAATGGATGTGTAACTGAGAATCTAGTCACCTGAGCTTAGTGCATACAGTGAATGACTTTTATTTAGTTATATATTCAAAGAGGAAGAGTATAAGTGTGTACCAACAATTTCAAAGATCATAACTAAACTATCCTTCGTTCTTCCATGAAGTGTAAATTTAATTGTGTATCTTGTATTTTTATTGTAAGTCTGGTAATTATGTGGGAAAACTGTATTTCAAGGTAAAGAAGCACAATTAAAACCAAACTAGGCCAATGCCCACCCGCTCCTGGATTCCACCTCTCACCCCAGACCCGCAAGCCATTTCCATTGGTCATGCAGTGCCTAGACCAAGTCCTAGCTCTTGGACTTGACCTGTCACCCCGGAACTCCAGCCCAAACTCCAGCCCGGACCCCACCTGGGTCAATCAGCAGATTTATCCCTGATCCATTTGCTACCTCATCAACAACCTGAGCTCAGATTCCACCCACCTGCAGTACCAGGGCTCATATTGACCAGGTAAGAATGCTCTCAGCCCAAATACATTCCCCAACTCGAAAACTGCCCAAACCCCGACTACACCCATACACCCCACATGGTCACCCACAGTACCCACACGGTCAACCACCGTTCCAACACACAGGGCCTCAAGGTAGCCAGCCGCCTGAACTCTGACGCACAACCAGGCACGTCTTGAGGGAAGCAACCTTGGTGAATCCAGACCCAAATTTCCATAGGTGCTAACTGTATAAGTTCACCAAGGTGGAGAGATCACTACTATAAAAAAATGATAAAGAGAAGGATCAAGATCCAATCTCAGATCCTGAGTCCACATAAAACAAATACATGAAACATTATCGTAGAAGAAAATGGGAATCATGCGGAGGAAATCTCTGAATCAGTAGCAGCCAAAGGGTGAAAGGCAAGTGCAGAAACATATAGAACAGCTCAGATCTGAGATAACATGTGAGGTAAAAAAAAAGAAATGTATAAAAAAATAGATTCTGAACTGGAAAAACAACTGCAGAAACGTATAAAAGAAACCAGAACAGAAATAACCTCTGTAGTTAAAAAAGACCTCTGTAAATCAATAGCATCTAAAGTAGGGGAACAACTACAGAAAAGTACAGAGGTGAACAGAGCAGAAATAATGTCTGAACTAGAGAAAGGAAAACTATAATGAGAGACTTCAGTACTATTAAAGAAGACGTTGATAAAAAATTAGAGGAGAATAGAAAAATGATGGATTCCCTGAATGAGCAATATAGGAAAGAAATAGACCACATGAAACAGTTTCAAAGAGATATATAAAAAAAAATTCTTAAACGCAAGCTGGCGAAACCATATAAACCAAAGTGAAGATGCAATCTCAGATCTAGAAAACATAGTCACAGCTAGTGAAAAGATATGAAAGAATCTATTCA
Source organism: Myocastor coypus (assembly GCA_004027025.1). Taxonomy (NCBI): domain Eukaryota; kingdom Metazoa; phylum Chordata; class Mammalia; order Rodentia; family Myocastoridae; genus Myocastor; species Myocastor coypus. The sequence goes on along the minus strand of PVJA010002833.1, from coordinate 94,740 downwards.
AAACTAGGATGCAGGAAAAAATAATTCAACATCTGCAAGATGATGCAAAAGTGAACAATGTGAGATTAATAGGAATCAATCACATAGAAGGAATAACACAAGTGATATAAAAAGCATATGGGCAGAAATTATACCAGAAAACTTCCCAAATATGAAAAAAAACAATCAGACATACAGGTAACTGAAGCATACAGAACCCCAAACAACGTCAGCCTGACTAAAAACACATCCAGACATATAATAGTCAAGATTCCAGAACTTCAGCAAAAGAATAGTATACTAAAAGCTTCTACAGAAAAGAAGCAGATCACATATAAAGAAAAACCCATCAGAATAACAGCAGATTTCTCTTCACAAACCATGAAGTCAAGAAGAGTACGGAGCAGAGTGCTTCAAGTCCTCCATGAAAACAAATTTCAGCTTAGACTGCTGTACCCAGCAAAACTCTATTTCAAGTATGAGGGAGAAGTGAAATACCTCCATGACAAGGAACAACTAAAGAATTTGACGACGTCAAAGCCAACCCTACACAGTAAACTAAAAAATATTTTAGAGAGGGACCAAAATGACGCAAACTCAAGAGATGAGAACAGAATGTTCCCACCAAATAGGCCACTCAATTAAACACAGGAGAAAAAGAGGTAAACAGTAGTAAGTAAACATTTCAATCATAACTCAACATATTTCAGTTATAATCATCAATGGAAATGGACTCAATTCTCCAATTAAAAGAAATAGACTGGCAGAGTGGATAACGAAACAAAATCCAACAATATACTGTATATAAGAAACACACTTAACTCATAAACAAACTCATAGGCTAAAAGTGAAAGGATGGAAAACAATACTAAATGCTCCAGCACCTCAAGGAAAAGCAGAAGTAGCAATCTTGTTTGCAGACAGTCTAAGCTTCAGATGAAGACTGATCAAACGAAATAAAGAAGGCCACTACATACTGGTTAGGGGAAAAAATGCAAGGTGAAGAGGTAACACTCATAAATATGTATGCAACCAACACAGGAGCAACAAGGTATATAAGGTAAATGATAATGGACATGAAAAATGTAATACCCAATAGCACAATCTTAACTGGAGACCTCAACAATCCCTTATCCAAAAAAGATAGATCAAGCAGACAAAAAATTAGCAAAGAAGTAGCAGAACAGAATCATAACTTGGAATAACTGGACTTAGTGGACATGCATAGAGTGTTCTACCAAACTACTTCAAAATACATATTCTTTTCAGCTGCACATGGGATATTTTCTAAAATAGACCACATATTAGTCTATAGGTCATGCTTAAGTATATGGAAGAAAACAGAAATTATCCCTGCATATTATCTGATCACAGTGCAATGAAACTGGAAATAAATGACAACAGAAACCACAGGAACTGCAGAAATGCATGGAAATTAAACAACACACTTCTCAACAAATAGTGGGTTACAGATGAAATTAAACAAGAAGTTAAACAATATCTTGAATTCACTGAAAATTCAAGCACAACCTACCAGAATTTATGGGATGCAATGAAAGCAGTTCTTAGAAGGAAATTTATAACTCTGAACTCACACATTAAGAAAACAGAATGGGAACAAATAAATACTCTCCTGGAGCATATCAATCGACTAGAAATAGAAGAGAAAACGAAATCAAAAGCCCAAAGACGGGAGGAAATTATAAAGATTAATTCAATTGAGACAAAGGAAACAATACAAAGAATTAATGAATCAAAAAGCTGGTTCTTTTAAATATTAAATAAAATTGATAAGGCCCTAGCTAACCTCATTAAAACGGACGAAAGAAAGGACTCAAATTCAAGCAGTAAGGAATGAAAAGGATAAAATTACTACAGACCCAGCAGAGATTCAGAGGATCATAAATAGCTACTTTGAGAATCTTTACTTTCACAAAACTGATGACACAGTTGAAATGGACAGATTCCTAGAAAAGTACAAATTACCCAAAGTGAATCAAGAAGATATAAGAACTCTCAATAACCCAATAACAACCAATGAAATATGATATGTAATAAAAAGCCCACTAACAAAGAAAAGTTTAGAACCTGATACATTCATTACTGAATTCTACAAGAAATTTATTCAAGACTTAATCCCAACACTCCTCAAAGTTTTCAATAAAATTGAAAAGGAAGCAATTCTTTCAAAATCATTCCTAGAGGCAAGTATTAACACTGATACCAAAACCAGAAGAGATTCAACTAAAAAAAGAAAACCACAGGCCAGTTTCTCTGATGAACATAGATGGAAAATTCTTCAATAAAATCCTTGCCAATAGAATACAACTAATGATCAAGGAGATTATACACCATGACTATGTAGGATTCATCCCAAGGATGCAAGATTGGTTCAATATATGCAAATCTATAAATGCAATACACTATATCAACAGAGCCAAATCCAAAAATCACATCATCTCAATTTATGAAGAAAAGGCCTTTGACAAAGTCCAACATTCATTCATGTTCAAAGTCCTACAGAAAATTGGGATAGAGGTCCTCTACCTCAACCTGATAAAAGTCATCTACAACAATCCAACAGCTAACATAATTCTAAGTGGGGAAAACTGAAGTCTTTTAGTCTCAAATCTGGCACAAGACAAGGATGTCCTTTATTATCACTTCTATTCAATATAGTTCTGGAATCATTACCTACAACCATTAGACAACAAAGAGAAATAAAAGGAATAAGAATAGGTAAAGAAGAAGTAAAGCTATCACTACTTGAAGATGATATGAATAACTACGTGGAAGACCCTAAAACTCCACCAAGAAGCTACTGGAACTAATATACAAATTCAGTAGCACAACAGGTTACAAAGTCAACATTCAAAAGTCAGTGGCATTCCTCTACACAGATAACAAACACACTGAGAGAGAAACTAGAGAACCAGTATCTTTTATGATAGCACTGAAGAAAATGAAATACTTAGGGATTAACCTAACTAAAGAAGTAAAAGACCTTTTCAATGAAAACTACATTACTCTGAAAAAAAGAGATCGTAGAAGATTTCAGGAAATGGAAAGATATTCCCTGCTCCTGGATAGGAAGAACCAACATTGTGAAGATGGACATACTCCCTAAATTGTTGCACAGATTTAATGAAATTCCTATCCAGATACCATCAGCATTCCTCACAGACCTGGAGCAATCATTCCTAAATTTTGTTTGGAAGCAAAAAAGACACAGAATTGCAAGGACAATTCTGGGAAATAAATGTAGGGCAGGAGGCATGACAATTCCTCACCTAAAGTTATACTACAAAGCTAAAGTAATAAAATCAGCATGGTATTGGCAAATACCATGAGGAATAGACCTGAAGATAAATGGAATAGACTAGAGGATGCAGAAGCAAATACAAACACACTCTGCCACCTTATTTTTGACAAAGGGGCCAAACATGTGTACTGGAAGAAAGACAGCCTCTTTAACAAATGGTGCTGGAAAAATTGGCTCTCTACATGCCAAAAAATAAAACTTGACCCTAGTCTATCACCATGCACGAAAATAAAGTCAAAATGGATTAAAGATCTAAATATTAAAAGAGAAACATGAAATCTCCTGGAAGAGAAAGTGTGAGGAAATCTTGAAGACATCAGAGTAGGCAAAAAGTTCATGGACAGAAATCAAATTGTACATTTAACACTTGAAAGCATGAACAAATGGAACCTCCTCTGGCTAAGAAGTTTTTGCACATCAAAGGAAATTACTAACAGAGTGAAAATACAACCCACAAATTTCAAAAATATTTTAACTAACAACTATTCAGACAAAGGTCTTCTCTCTAGAATCTACAAAGAAGTAAAAACCATTATGGTTCCAATATTCAAAGACCCAATCCAGAAATGGGCATCTGAGATGAGCACACATTTCTCAGAGAAAGAAATTCAGTAAGCCTATAAATACATGAAGACATGTTCCACATCACTAGCCATTCGTGAAATGCAAATCAAAACATTTAGATACCATCTCACCCCAGAAATAATGGCTACTATAAAGAAGTCAACCAACAATAAATTTTGGAGAGGCTGTGGGGAAAAAGGAACTTTTCCACACTGCTGGTGGAAATGCAGATTGTTGCAACCAGTATGGAAAGCGGTATGCACAAATCCTTAAAAAACAAAATTGGAAATCCCATTCAATCCAGCTATCCCCACACTGGGAATTTTCCCAGAACTGAAAACATGATATCATAGCGATATCTGTTCACCTATGTTCATAGCAGTCCAGTTTATAATAGCTAAATCTTGGAAACAACCAAAATGTCCATCTTTTGAAGAATGATTGAAAAACACATGGTATTTTTATAAAATGGAAAATTACTCAGCTATAAAGAATGATATGTTAGAAGACTTCATATATAAATGGAAGTATCTTGAACATATACTCATAAGTGAAATAAACCAGACTTATATGTGTAAATATCATATAGTCTCCCTAGTATAATAGCTCTAGAGAAGAAATAAAAACTTAAGGGCATAACACAGCTGAATAGGTTATGGATTAAACAACGAAGTGACTGGAAGTAGATAAGAGAGGAAACATATCAGGAGCAAAATCATGCACTTATATACACAGTATGAATCAGATATTGGTCCTAAGAACCTTCAAAAGGTTCATCACATTGATCATAGCACCATGTAACACTAAAACTACGCTTGGAATGCATGTAATTCTTGTCTTTTTGATGTGTACTGCTCCCAATGTAAACTTAGTTACTGTTATACTCTCTCTCAAGAGTATTAGTTGACAGTAAGAGACTGGACCAAAAACCATATTCTTGACAGGCTACATTTTGTGTTTCCTTGAATTTCCAAATATCTGTGTAAATATTGTGTAACTGCTTACATCTCATTCTATGGACCATTATTAGAATATCAATGATTGTCAGAAAATATCAATTTTAAGCTAAGTCAAAGATGTTTGATATTTAGAAAAGCAGTGATGGCAAGCTCAATTACCTATGCTATAGAGTAATAGTATCAAGAAGCTTTTCTGCTGGAGTGTTGAGAATGTACATTAACAGAGCAAAAATTGGAGAAAAAGAAGGGCTATGAGGATGGCCAATATTTTGGTCCTAGTCCTTCAAGGTCAGTAAGGACTCAGGACATAAGAGAACCTATGCTGTAATATCCTATAACTTACAGGTGTCCCAAATTTTCTGGTCAAGGAGATTATAAGACCTCAGAGGAAAGGGATAAATGAACTATAGTGTGACGAAGGAGAGTCACCCAGAGAAAAACATTCTCTCAGGCTTTCACAGAGGGCAAACTGGTCAAGCAATGGCTGTGACTTGTCCCAAAGGCTGACACTGACAAGAGTTCTGCAAAGCACTGTATATGGTTCCAAAGTTAATCCTGAGGGGATTTGACCTTGGAAGATACAAAAGATGAGTGTTTTGTTGTACAGGTCTTGCTTTAAGTTGCCCTTGATCACCCATCGGAAAAGCTTAATTACAAGGCTTGAAGCACAGAGCTAGATTGCTATGATGAGCACTAGGAGGCTTGGATCAAAAGACTTCAACGTTGCCAGTTTCACTGGTAGCCCATTGCAATTGTGGAACATTGGACTGTGTATGCATCTGCTTCCTCTTAATTCAAAGAGAATAATTTTTTTCTTTCCTTACCAATAGCAATTGGAAGGTATGTCATGCCCACACCCTGTGCTCTGTATTACTATTGTGAGGACAATATGCAGCGTGTTAATTGTTAAAAAATTAATATTTATAGCAAGTGTTAATGTTTAATTGTTTGAGCAATCTTATATACATTTACCTATTGATCTAAACTGATCTGATGATGAAAATATGTAATATAAGCTTTGTTAAATTTTCCTGGTTTTGAAATTCTGTGCTATATGTACTGTTACTTATTACTGTTTTTCTATCTTTGTTTCTGCTATTTTTATTCTTTAAAATAAAAAAGACAACAATAAACTAATAGGAGAGCAACAACAACAAAATGAACTAAAAGTCAGCCTGAACTGCATAGTAAGTCCGTTTCAGAGGAAAAAGGAAAAAACCTAAGATTTACTCTACAAGTTTAAATTCATAGTTATTGTGATTGTCATGCTAATAAGATTTTGAAAGTACATATAGTTTAAGAGAAGAAACCAGCTGAAATTGAAATAGTTTTAATATAAGTTCTTGTATTTTAAAATGTAGAAAGAAATTAAATGTTATGGAAGTAATTTTCATCATTGATAATCAATAAAATGATATGCATCTGAATACTTAAAGATGTTTTTTTATATATTAGAATAATTTTATATTAAACCTGATTCCTTCAGTTGATTATATGTGGACATTTAAAACTAAAACTGAAATTCAAACTTTTGAATTGGGACAGATTTTTTAAAAAAATCCTAAATACATATGGGTATAAACACATGACAAAATTTTTGTAAACTTTTCCATTTCAATTTTTCAACTTGCTCTCCTTTTCAAAAAATAAGCGAAGATAATAAATAGTACTCTTCTACTCAATGATTATGGGCAGTTTAGGTGGATGTAGAAAGTCTCATAATTGAAGTTGATTGTGTTTTTTGTTATTCATATAAGACAGTAAATAATTTATTCATAAAATAAGACATATTGACTTAAAAACAACTAGCATTTGCCAAGGGAACTTTTTAAGATGTGCTAATGACACTTGGGTTTGAATTAAAAAATAAGATAGTCAAGTATTAATTCAGCAGAATTCCTTGCATAAATTCCAGGAAAACAAAAACCAGTACTAGTTTACAAATACCTGTTCTTCTCCCAGCTTAGAAACATGAGGGGAAGAAAGTTCATTTTTTTCCCTTATGGTAAAACTCTAAAGCTTCAGGAAATTTCTTTATTACTTAGTATTGTATGTTCTAATCAAGCATAAAAAAGGGAAGTGAGTACTATCAAAGGACCCATAAAAAGAGTTTATGATGTTTCAGAATCAGACAACATAAAAAAGGACATATTCAAATTAGGAACACTATTATAAAGTGTGATTCTATAAGGAATCTCCATAACAGTCTTAATAATGTGATTAAAGGCACAAAGTAATAGCAATATACACAAGTACTAATTAGAACATTGAAACTATTACGCCTCATGTGGGAGACAAGTCATAAAACTCAAAGATATTTCTAAGAAATGCCATCAGACTAGCTTTTAAGTTTTCTAGTGCCTGAGGCTGATTTTGTGAACTTGTGGTATAAGTTGAAAATGTTTAAGAAAATTCAATTGCCTTAATAATGTATTCTTGCTTCTGAATCTTATTACAATATAAAGAATATTTTAGGGAAAAATAATTTTTCACCACCAGACTCAATGATGCAATTTGTGCAAAGTGAGCCAAATTCCACAATATTCTATACACTAACACACCACATTATAAGAACATGCAAACAAAACAAAATACATAGCACACAAAATAACCATACCATTTTTGTACTACTATGAGTTCTAAGGGACAAAGGAGATAATAAATGATTTTTCTATGCTTTTACCAAGATCATCAAGATCGCATTTAGTGGGATTTTTAATTAAATTTAAAGTTTAGCCTTTATATATTTCAGATGAAATTAATATGCAGATAAAAATTATTTGAGCAGTGTAGATCAAAGAAACAGTGAGTAGAAGCTAGGATTAATGCAGTCTTAAACATCTCCTGATATATCATAAAAGCTTACTGCTGTTACATTATAGTAGTTAAGTTAAAGAGAAATAGGATGATAAATCAGTTATACTGAACCTGCTTGATGCGTTAAGAAATAAAATCTCTAGTCAGAAAAATATTTATTTTCTACACACACTATATTTTCTTTTAAGTTCTCACATTTTACACAGCAAATTTTCAACATTAGGGGAAATATGACTTTCATTAAATTCCTTTCTTAGTAAATCCAGTACATGCAAAAGAATAGTTATTCTTTAATACTGAGACATGTAATAATGGTACACACTAAATTTCTTTAAGTGGCTTCTGGAATGTTTCAATTAAATTATTTATTATTATCAGAAAATGATACAAACTAGTTTCTCAAGCAAAGAGAACAAAATATATGCAACGGAATGTAGACATTTTGTCATTTATACATACCCATGTAATACAGATAATGATGGGCTTAATTGCATTTCTAATTATACCTTAGAGTTTCAAGGAGTTCTTTTAACAAATATTCTCAAAATAAACCAATAACATAAATATGATATGAGCTCATTACCAGGAATAACACTGAGAAAAAAAACTATAGAATAGGTTCATTTGTAAGGAAAAGTAAACACATGACACCCATGGGCTCGAAGAGTGGATTCAATGCTAGTGAGGTTGACCTCTATGCTCTTTTTTTTCTAACATGAAAACATAAAAATCAAATGATTTATATTCTTATCAACTAGTCTATGTGTCAATTAACTATATGAGGGTACACTGAAGCCAGTTGATGTGGAAGTTGGGACAATACATAAAAATTGTCGATGTAGATAATATTTACCTTTAAAGAAGATTGTAAAAGCATTAACTTATACGAAAACATTTGTAATGCATATGTTTATCTACAGACCATAGTTAATAATGATAGAAACTATATATGTCAGATGTAATTAATAAATACTTCTGATTTGTGTTCCTACTAAGGGTTGTGTGAGAGTGATGACAGTTGTTATTTTAGCGTTAACAGCAGAAATGACAAAAATAATTTGTAAATACAAGGTTATCTTTTATAACATCACACACACAAAAAACTACTGCATATGTAGGGAGACCATCTGCGGCCACATGGCGGTGGCCCTGGTGTGCCTCCACATTTGCAAAACTGAACTAGCATATCTACATGGATACCTTCTGACTCTGACCAGGATTTTGTTAAGTTTGGTAGTGTTACTAGGTGTTACCAAAATATTTTTTATCCATTTCTCTACTTTCTGGGGACCAGTGCTGAGTTACTTCCTCATCTGTCCTTTTAGTGATGTTAAGACACAAGGATTCAGGAGTGCTACACTTAGGTAAAGCTTCGAGCTTTAGAAACACTACACTGCAGTGTAGAATTTGCTTTTTGGTAACAGGCTTAGCTATGCATCACCCCTGCAGTCCTGTGGTTCACTCCTGTCCTCTCTTGATATAAGTCACTAATAGCATACACGCATTGATTATGCTGTCCTCATAAGTAATAAAACCTTAAAGCTATCTGGCCATACTTTCTGCTTCCAAGACGCATGCATAAAAAATTTAATTTTATTAAGAACCTGCAGTAGGATCTTCTTGACTTTTAGATACTACAAAGATTTCATCTCAGTTTAACATAGCTGTCTAGGAAGAGTGACATTCGATATTGTACTGAACACTATTAGAAGTTGGTTGTACAAATAATACAGTAAATATCAAAAGTAAACACTCCTATGGTGGTGAATATAGGGTGGACTCAGGTCCTGAAGAGGTAATATCCAAAGGATACTAAGGGATTTTTGGTCTTTTTGAAAAAGAGTCCTGCTAAGCAGCTCAGGGTGAGCTTGAGCTCACTTTGTAGCCCGGGCTGGTCTTGAGCTTTCAATAATCCACGTGGATCAGCCTTCCAAGTGCCAGGATTACACACATGAGCCACCATGCCTGACTAAAAATTTTGACCAAGGAAGGAGAAAAAAGATCAAATATTTATTGCACAGCATAGTAACTATGTCTAATAATAATGTATTCTAGTTTTGAAAATAACTAAATAATCAATTTTAAGTGTATTCCACACAGAAAGAATGTAATCTATATGCTAATTAAATTAATTTAGTTGTTCCACAGTTTAAATGTTTCAAAATAACTTATTGCATGAGAAAAGTATTTAAATTTTTATTCATATATAAATAATTATTAAAATATTTTAAAATTAGCAACTACTTAAAAAGAACTGAAATTCTTATGCAAGGGGAACACTGACAGAAGTGGGAATGTTTGTTGTGGTTTGTATGGTGATGTCTTCCAAAAGCCTCCTGTGCTATGGGTGGGGCTTTGGAGGAGGCTGGATCCTGAACGTGCAATGCTCATCTCTGGAGGAATCCACTGAGGAGCCTAAAGGTGGATGCTATGCTGCAGGCTGATGTCTGGTGGGAAGAAATGGGTGGCTGTGGCTATGACCTGGGGCTATATATACCCCACTAGGAACTATATACATCTCCTTGCTCCCTGGTCTCTTCACGCGTATGCCTCTCTTGCCAAGCACTGATTTTCCTCTACCATACCCTTCTGCCATGCTACCCTGCCTTAGAGCCACCTGAGTATAGCCTGGGGTTTTCACAAACTATAAGCAAACTAAACCTCTTCTCCTTTAACCTGTTAGTGCGGGATATTTTCCAGACAATGAAAAAGTGACTAAAACATGATACACTTTCTAAATGCTTAATGTACATTGTTTTTAGAGACAAGGTCTTTACGTAGTTCAGGCTGACCTTGAGCTCACTTTGTGGTAGAAGCTCTTACCTGTGGTATTCCTGCCTCACCTGCCTGAGGCTGGGGATATAGCCATACATTTGTATGCCTGGCAACATGGATTATTTTAATCATCAACATACTGTTGGGGGATACTGTAAATTGGGCCTGAAAAAATTCATAGAGTGAAACTACTATGGATTGACTATTGAAGCTTATCAACCGTAACTACCTGAACTTAATGTCTTCAGGACTAAACAATATATATTTCATTACAGAGAAATTTTATAGTAAATTAATTGCAAAGTAACTGAAATAATTTTAAAATCAGGAAGTAACCAAAGGAGAACAGAGGCTTAGGATATACTTCGAAGTTTAATATTAATTAAAATATTTTAACATAATTATTAAAATTGAACTTCCTTGAAATAGAGTGTTATGTACCATATGTCCTTATTTATCATTCACTTTATCACATACTCAGATTTTTCCATCAGAAAAAACATATGCCACAGAAAACAAGAAAGGTTTTAACCAGGATTTTCAAAGTCTTCATTTAAATTATAACTTTGGTGCATTGCCAAATGACCATCTGCCTTATATACTAATTAGGCTAGGATCATTTAAAGTATACAGCATAGCACCATTTCAAATGTGATTTTGAAATTTAATATGTTAAAATCACACATCTCCTAATTTGATGAGATATTTTATCATACTAGCCATTACTTTAAATATTCTTTACAGAGAATTTCTGAATTTTAAAACCTTTTTCAGTAAAAAAGTGTATTAAACATAGTTTTATTTTTCACATGTGAACTTTACTTCAAAATAAAGAAGATACACCTGTGAATAGGGGTTTATGTGGGAAACATTTCATTGTGCAAAGGTTCAAATGAATTCTATTCACTGTGCATGCACAGGACTCCACTGAATGCTGTGGCTGAATCTGAAGGCCGTATCACATTCTAACTATACACTCAGGCTCATTCCCGATTGATCAGGAGAAAGTCTTGGAAGTTACATCTTTCATTGTCATTAAACATCAAGTTTCCTAATGCATTGGTATAACTCACAAAAATCTTTAAAAATATCTGTATTATATGCAATGTTATCTACCTGACCTTATGTCTCTGTCTCTCTCAGTCTCTCTCCACCATCCACTTTGCTCACCTCTTCTAAACTTAGTTGAAAATTCCATTCAACCCTCACCTATCATTTATATCTATGCACTTTTAGTGCATAATTGTTTCCATTATTATGAACTATGCTATTTTATCCTGAATAGTGTTTCTTAGTTGTAGTCCATTTGGGCTAAATTTTATGTGGACATTTAGAATTTAAGTTATTATTTACATAGAAGTGAGTTTTCTATCCTTTAAGTATTTTTTTTCAAGCCTGGCAAGTGAACCCATGGCTTTTACATCAAGCTGTATCTCAGGTCTTTTCTACGTTGAAGCAAGTTCTTGTTATATCACTTTCTTGCCAGACAGTTGATACTGAGAGCTTGGCAGGGCTTTTAAGAGAAAGAATCCTTATAGGTGATCTAGCTCTATCCTTGCATGGTGGCTGGACTTATAGTTAAGCACCCTAACATAGTGCAGTACAAGATGTGTGGCCCTTTCAAGAAAATATTGATGCATAAATTCAGCTTTACCTGACATGTAAAGTTCATGTAGAAGACATTGATATCATCTTGAAAAATATATAAATATTGGGGCTGGGGAGATAGCTCCGTGGCACAAGTGACTGCATGGCAAGTACAAGGTTGTGAGTTAGAAACCCGGTCCCGCAAAAAAAAAAAAAAAAAAAAAAATATATATATATATATATATATATATATATATATATATATATATATATACATATATATATATATATATAATTCATTTGATAGTAGTTTAATTTCTCTTAAACAATGTACTCATCTTTTACTGTTTTATAAATTCTCTTTAAATTAAGCACCATGGGGCTGGGAATTTGGCTCAGGGGTAGAATGCTTGCCTAGCAAGCTGAAAGCCCTGGGTTCAGTTCTCGACACCAAAAAGAGAATAAAATCTCCTGTAAATTAAGCACCATGCAGTTCATGTAGGATGCAATATAATTCTTAAAGGAATTATAAAAGAAAGAAACTATAGATTTAAATCCTAGAAAGTAAAGTAATTCCAACTGAATATTAATTACTGGACAACTCCATGGTATTCTTTACAGGAACCAGGAAATAACATCTTCAATAATTAAAAACAGACAATTAATTAGTATTTATTAAATGGTTTTTGCAATTTATCTTCATTATTATACCAACATATTGATAGTGTTTCTGTAAAACTGTAAATAGTAAACTATTTGATTTAAATCTGATGTGAGTATTTTTAGTGATCCTTTTGGCCAACATCAGAAAGAATGCTGGTGTAGGTGTTAGGCATAAAATGAAAAACATACCAATCTTGCCATCTGTCCTGACAGAAATCACAGTCAAAAGCACATATTAATCAAATAACTATATATGCATCAATTTTAAACAAACTTCCAAAAAAAGAAAAAAAAAATAAAAAAGAATGTAAGAGGAAAATGACTAGCTAACTCTGGATAATCAGAAAAGTTTCCCTAAGATAGTAACATATCAGAAAACAAATCTAATGGATAAGTAGCAGTTTAGCAAAGTGAAGGATGCTGGTCAAAGGTCATGCAATCTAGGAAGTAGAACACACAATGACTGAAGTAAGGTCCCAGTGAGTGCTTAGCCAAGGGAAACAGCAGGACCGGTAAAGGAGGAGCCTTGACAAAGCTATGGAACCACATCAAGTAAAGCCTTGAGGAAGAAGTAAACCGTTTTCATTTTTTTCTCCATAGTAGTGACAGTAATTAAAAGCAAAGTGAAAGAACCTAGGCAAACTGACATTGCAAAAACTCTTTGTTGTATCTAATAGATGGAAAGAAGTGAGTATTTTTGCCTGCTAACTCACTGCATGCATCATTGTATGATGTGCTTCTCTCTATTATTTTATGGGTTATATTACCTAATTTGTGTGGCACAGTGTTATGTTTTATTTGTTATTTATTATGTTGAGGTTTAATAATATACTTAGTAATATTTGAATTAAAAAACGTCAATTTTATTTTTATAATTATTGTTGGAATGTGACTTTAAAATACAAATTTTATGAAAACAAGTTCATTTCAGTAAACAAAACATTTTGTATTGCTTCATATACTAGAATGTCTCTTTTGAACCTTTCCATAAGGTTATATTTGATGCAGAATAATTGGCTCCATGCCTGTGGAGAAGAAACCTGTCACCTCAGTAGAGTCACCATTCTAATACATAATTTGCTAAGAGGTCAATTTCTCTAATGAGCAATATCTAAACTCTCCATAAAAATATTATATATTTGAACTGCTGAGATTCATAGAAAATAGAAAGTACTAATGTAAAATGCGTCTAGCTCTTCATAAAATAATACATATATTCATATGCATCTAATTTGTCACATTCAATTATTATTAAAAAGCTTCCATGAGTCATGAATGTACATAATAGTCCAGATGGCAGAAAAAGGAATAAAGAAAACTCTTAAAAGGATCAAAGCTAACCTTAACATTTCTGTAAAGTTTTTTTAGAAAAAAAATGTGATGCCAATCACTTTTGACTCCAATCTGTGCCTTGCAGATTCATAAAAATGGATCCGCTTTATAAATTCTCCTCAAAGGAAATACTGTGCAAATAATTTAGAAGTTCAATAGAATTTTTAAAGAAGTTACAGAAGAGGAGAAAGAGTTCAACTATCACAAAGAAAAATAATTTACAGCTGAATATTAAATATTAGACAACTACATTGCTAGGATATTTTTTGCCATTCCTATTTTCAGCATTTTCTCTGGATATTGCTCATACATTGCCCTAAAATTTGTGCTTTTTTGGTACTTTTTTCCTTTTATATTTAGAGGGAACATTCATTCATTCACTAATTAAACAATCTCTTCTGAATCACTGTTCTAAATTTGAGATGCCCTAAGAAGACATGATGATGCAGTACAAATAAAAATAGTACTTGATTTCAAGAATTTCAGGATACCGTTGTAGGGCAGAATAAAAAGTATTAACATAAATAATTACATGTATGTATTGTGATGTCAGGGAATTAAATATATTATTGCAGAATATTTTATGATATGTTGGAAAGTCCCTTAAGTTTGCGATACTTAGATGTAAATTCAAACCCTACAACTACCATTACTTAACAAAGTAATGATGAGTAATATATTTGTTTCCTCCGGTAAATACTGTGCATGACATCTTTTTTTATAATTCTATATGTGTCTGACAGTGTTTACTAGGCAAACTGAGTTAATGAAAGATATACAAATATATACGAATCCTTGTTAAATTTTTTAAAAAATAATTAAAAAATAGAGACAATACAGAATTTCAGAAAACAAAACTAGGAATTTAGCAGTGATCCATATACAAATATATTCGAATTCATGAGATTGGCTGGCACTGGCTATGCACCGAGTCAGAGTGGAGAGTGCAAAAGAGTGACCTGTGGCTGAGGAACAAAAGGATCCTCACAAAGGTCTTCATGGAAGAGCGTTGTCTGAGGCAGAATCCCAGAGATGATGTCCAGGGTGGACGTGACGGCGGGAGCTCCTCAGAAGTGATAGGAGGGAGCCTTTATTCTTTGTTTTCCCTTTGTTCGTTCAGGTGACCAAGCTGCTTGCTGGCACCAGTCACACCCAGGCTCTCTTCAGTAAATCTCTTCAGCTTATTTTATTTTATAGACAATAAAACAGAATTTTTTTTTAAATACAGAATTTGAAAAAACAGTATGAATTTAACAGTGATTGTTATATTATATATTGTCTTCAAAGTAGATATTCAGATTACCACAGTGTCTTAGTTACTTTTTACTCATTGCTGGAACAAACACCTGACACTCAAAATAAAGGAAGGAAAGGTTTATTAGCACACATTTGCTTGAAGTTTCAGTCCATATTTGGCTCACTCCAAGGCAGAGAGGTGCATGGCAGAGAGCAGCAGTTCATGGTGGTGGAACAGCAACAATGCCAACAGAGGCAACAGAATAACCAGGGTAGCAGAGAGCAACAGCTTAATCTGTATCTCTGTCTCTCTGTCTCTCTTTAAATTACCTCAGGCTCTCTGCCTTAGCCTATCTGCCTCATGCCACACCTACAATTCCCAGCAGTACTCAGACTGATAATCTCATCAGTATAAAAACACATGATCCCAGTGACTCATGAGTCAAGTCTCAATCTATAGAAGTCCCCACCCCATGATTGCATGAGTCTTTTGGGGGACAACCAGACACAAACCATAACACACAGATAACCGTGTAAAATTGGTAAAAAAATTATGCATTAGCTGTTCCTTTCAATAAACCAAGAGATGTATGATGTATATTTTTCCAGTCTTTCTTTTCTCCCTTCCTTATTGCAGTTGTTCTTTCCTTCTGCTCACTTTCTTTCTATTTCATGATATTTATTGTACCTTTTGGATTTTAATTACTCTTTTAGGTTCTTACACTAAGGAGACATTACAATGTTTACACATGAAGAACTGGTTTATTTTAATTATGAGTATGGTCTCTAGTTGCATCCATTTACTTACAAAATCCTTCAGTTTATCTTTGTTTCTTTTTTAATTAAGATAGAGCTAGGTTTAATTTTGGAAAGAGCAATGCAGTGGTTTACCATGATACTCACTTGTGTACTCATTTTGTAGGTCTGTTAGTACTTTCTAGACAAGCAAATCTAATGCAAGATGTACAAATATGCAAGAATGTACAGGATTGGCTTCAAGTGGCTGTCCAGAGTCAGATGTGGAAGAGTACAATAGAACTATCTCCAGGCTGGATTCAAAGGCTCCAGTTAAGGGCCAAAAGCCCAGCATGTGATTTCATGTGAGGGGGTCTGAGGGCCTGAAATGGAAGGCTGAAGAGTCTGTGCCAGAGGACAAGAGATGACATTTAAGGTGAAAGTGAAGAGTGGAGTTCTTTGGAAGAAACAGAGCAGACTTCCTTCTTCATTTCCCATTCACACCATCCAGGTCACCAGGCTACCCAAGATGGGTCTGTGGTTTTCATTAAATCCCCTCAGTTACACCCAGAACTATGCTAACCCAGTTTAGTTGGACATTTCTTGGGCAAGTTGACATTGTCAGACAACACCATACCTTCGTAAGGCTGCTGTACTCTAGGTGATCTGTTGTAGGTATATTTAGTCTCCTAGTTACAATTCTGTCCTTGCTGGGACAAATACCCAACTCAAGCTTAGGGGAGGGAAGGTTTATTTAGCTCACAGTTACTGGAGGTTTCAAGAAACCGTCCCCCCTTTATAGGGTCTAGAGGAGAGGCTGGGGCTCTGCCGTGTTCACGATGATCTGCTCCACACCTTCAGGAAACCACTGCCTAGGGTTGACAGGGGAACATCTGACAGTGCGTGCTGTCAGTTTAATGCTTTGTATCTCTCTTGGCCACGCCCCCTCAAGCCCCACCCTGGTCCTTTGGCCCCACCCCTGGAGCCATGCTTCACAGCCCATGATTTACATGAGGCTTTGGGGGGACAACTAGATTCAAATAATAGCATTTAACACCTATAATCAGTAGACTTTTAAGTAAATGAGGCCACTCGAAATAATGTGTGTAGGTCTCATCCAATTGGCTAAGTGCAAAACCTGAGCAAAAAACTGAGGTTTTTGCTGAAGAGAAGGTAACTGTCTTAGGCATCTAGTATCAACTCCTGCCTTAGTTTCCAGCCTGCCTGACTCTCCTATGAGTTTAAGGCTTGCAAGCCCCAATAATTACATGATTAGGTTTCACAATGAAACTATATCTGCACCTCATACATACACATACATGTGCATATAAATATAAATATATACACCCTGTATATCCATGAACTATGTGACCATACCCACATGGAGTTGTACAAGTGCATGTGCAGGCTTCTTGGTTTCTCTTGTTCTGATATGCTTGCCTTGGCAGTGAAAGAATTCTGGGGCTGTTCTGGCTTTACATAAGTAAGTAATATTCCATTGTATAAAAGACCACCACATCTTGTTTTCCATTCCTCAGTTGATGGCCATGTGCTGCTTCCATGAAATCAGTAAGCTCCTTAGGAATTGTGCCTCATTTTGTTATAAAGGGAATAAGACGCACTTATCTTTTGCATTACAAGGCATTCATATGTGACCTACATGACTGGACTAGAAATTTCACTGAGGTAGAAGGAACTTGAATTTAGTTTAATTTAATTCACATCCTCTAGTTTGCACATGTTTTGCTAACAAATCCAGAGTGTTTGCTACCGCCTGCTCACTTGGTCCAATTAGTGCAACATCATCTATGTAATGAATGGGTGTGACGCCTTGAGGAGACAAGACCAAGATCTCTGGGAAGTTACCTGTAACACAGTGCTTGAGAGTCATTATAATCCTGAGGTAGGACACTGAAGGTGTGCTTCTGATGTATTGCCACCTGGCAGCAAATTGTGTTCGAGAATCCTTATGAATAGGTATGAAGAAGTACCCATTAGCCAAACCAAAGCTGCATATGAGGGACCAAGAGATAGGTTCATCTGCTCAAGTATGGACATTACATCTAGTACGGCAGCTGCAACTCTAGTCCTCTCTTGACTCAGTGTACAGCAATCCATTATCATTCTTCAAGGCCCACCCATTTTCTGTGCAAGCCAAATGGCAGAAGTAAATGGAGATATTCTGAGAACCACCTCTTCTTTATCCTTCAAGCCTTTCTTAGAAGCATTAACCTCTGTAGTGCCTCCAGGAATGTGAGATGTTTGTTGGTGTTACTGTAATAGCAGGTAAAGGCAATTCTAATAGCTTCCATCTGCCCTTTTTAGCCATAAGAACCCTCATGCCATAGGTTAGGGAACCAATGTGAGGATTCCACCAAATACCAAATATATCATTCCAAATTAGGTTTCAAAGCTGCTGGACCATTTTCTATCCACATCTTATCCAACATTTGGTGCAATCATTTTTAAATTGAATAATATATGAATTTATCATTTTAACATATTCAATTATTGTATAATATGTCACCCAACCTACTTTGCTTATGCATTACCTCATATACTTTCCTTTTATATTTTTATATTCAGTTGAGTGAAAGATCTCATACATGTTAGACAAGTGCTCAACTACTGAACAATAGTCAAAGTTAGTAACAACTTTCTTAGGAAATTTCTATATCAAAAATTTCTTTGCTTTTTGAATATTCCAATAATTATTATTTAGTATCATTAAAAAATGCAATGAATTGTACTAACAAGTGCCATCCAAGTGAAAAAGTAGAAAATCTCAACAGAAGGTGATACATCTTGAATCTTAATAAGTGAGTAACAAATTTTGTTTTACTTAATGTAAACCATTGTTTGGTACAACTGAGGGAAATTGTGTTTAACATGGCCTATAAATTATAGATCACAAACAATACTTTAATAAGAGACATAATTAATTTCATTGGTGTTTCTAGGTCATAAACATTTCTGATTCCAGTTTCTAAAATATGTTATTGTGAGGAATGAATCTTGGATTTGTGATCCTGTGACCAAGGTTCAGAATTCTCAGTGGATGCTGCCCAATTATTTAGGGAAAAAAAGTGTATCTGCAAAAAGCAGTATAAAGGGGTGTTAGTTATTGTTTTGGTGCTAATAGAATTGTGTTAGCTGGGTTTGTGCCTAGGAACATTTGGTAAACTCTGAGTATTATCAGAGGTACTAGAGCTTTTAAAAAATGATGTGCAGTGAATATGCCCTGAGAAGTGGGCAGTTTGATGTTTCATCACAATAACAACTTGTGTCACATATCACTTCTACTACAGTAGTTTCCTTCATATGAAAGAATTGTAGTGTGTTGTCATGTACCTTGTGCAGTTGGTCTTGTACCATGTGGCTTCTGGCTTTTACTCAAAGCCAAAAAGACCTTGAAAGGTAAACATTATGAAGCAATTCTGAAAATCAACATATCCATAACACTGAAAGCAATAATATCCACAAAAAAAGACTTCCAGAATTGCCTCAGAAAGTGAAAAGAACACTGGAGGTGTTTGATGTGAAGGGTTTTAAGGACAGGAGCTTTACAAACATTCACAAAATTAATCATTCACTGTGAATTTTACAAGATCTCATAGTTTCTATTGATGAAGAAACACTTCAGAAAAGCAAGATACAAACTCTGCTATTGCTCTGAATCCATTAAAAGAACAAGGGAGCAGGTCAAATTTTTTTCTGCCTATTTACTATTCAATTTGAAAAGTAAGTAAATTTTTCCCGTGCTACCTATTGTTTTTCACTGTGTTCCTCTGAGCGTTAGCCTTCTGCCTATTCCGAGATCTGCTTTCACTCTCTCCAGATACATTATGTGACTAGCTAGTATCTGTAACTGTATAATCAAATTCTAATAAAAATCATCAAGAGCATTTCCTTCCCTGCTTCAGTAATATACAAAGCGTTCTTCCATTTGGGAAGCGTGATGTAAATGCAAGTGTTAGAATCAATAATGAATTTGATGAGAAATAATAAAGTGGTAACAATGATGAGTTTGTTTTTACCATCTGTTACAGGCACGCCTGAGTTCATTTGCTGTTTTTCTAGTCAATTTATAATGTTATTTTTCTTCTTAATTACTAAAATTTTAAAAATTAAGTAAAGAAACACTATAATCACAGAGCACAATCATTATTTAGATTGTTTAATCATATTAAAGTTAATATATGTGCAAGAGCATGATAAATTATCCATTTAAAAATTTATAAATAAAAATATTCCCATTAAGCTATAGAGATTTCTTTAATAGCATGATAAATCAATCAGTTAATAAATATTTACTTATTACGGGTCAGGTGCTCATAGACTGTCTACTGGAGTTATGGTTTGTGTCTAGTTATCTCCCCAAATTTGTGGTAGATTCTTTATCCAATGCTGGGATGACAGGTGTAAGCACTACACCTTGGCCCTGCAGGTGAGTAATCTGTATTACAGTGTAAAGAGAGGAGAGAGGCTTGCTACAAACTGCAACTGCAAACCCTGCCTTGGCTCCTGCTCTTTGCTGCTGCCACCAACGGCTGCTCTGTGTGGTGTGCCTCTCTGTGTTTGAGCCAGCTGAGCATGGACTAAAAATTTCACTAACTGTGAACTAAATAAAACTTTCCTTCCTAATCCTGAGTGTTGGGTATTTTGTCCCAGTAAGGAGTGAAAAGTAAAGGAGACAACTGGAATGTTGTGTAATATAGGGCCTATAACTTGGACAAGGAAAATATGAAATTTAGAGATTATGTAGCCATTGCCTTTAAGTATTACAAGTTCAAAAAAAAAAAAAGTATTACAAGTTCAGGCTGGGGAGATAGCTCATCAGTCTAGGCACCTGCCTGGCAAGGACAAGGACCTGGGTTCAGTCTCCAGTACTGTATGCGGTGCCAACACCCTAGCCCCAGGCACACCATGCAGGCTACTGAAACCAGACACACTGGTGAACCAGAGACAGGAGGATCACTATGAGTCCAGTATGCTCAGCAAGACCCTGTACCGAATAAATAAATAAAAGATTAAAAAATTAATAGAAGAATTACAACTTTTTCTTGGTTGCCTTTCCCAATTTAGAGAAAATTTTAAAAGGTACTTATGTAAGTATTGGAAGCATCTGTGTATGGCCTGTTTTATCAATTCCCAGTACACTGAGGAGAGTTCATGGCCTGAGTTTGGTCTGTCAGATCTTTCCACACTTAATCTTAAACAGGAAGCTGATTTGGCTATGGCTCATTCACACAGTGGCTGCCCACTGCCTGATTAAACTTGTGACTTTTCTGTTAGCTCTTTGACCACTCTCTGGATCTGTGTTAGCCAGTCTTTTATCTATTCCCTGCCTTCTCAATTTCTTTCATTTGGCTTGCAAGATATTCTTACTGCTTGCCAGAAAGATCAATATTAATAATAAGAATATATTATTATTATTATTAGGGTCTCACTAATGAGACCCTCATTATCAGGGTCTCACTACTAGACTGGATTTGTAGTGATCTTCTGTTTACAGCCTCCAAAGAGCTGGGATTACAGGCACACACAGTCTCGATTTCTGTCTCAGGACCCCCAGGGGGTGGAGCTGGCAGGCTGCAGGGTCCAGCCCTCAGCCCTTCCTCCTGCTTGCAGGCTCTTTAAGGGGACATTTTTCTTGCTGCAATGTGCCTTCTCTTAAGAAGACTATATCAATTACGAGAACAGTATATAGATTTATCCCCTAGGAATATAGACTATATTATAGAGGGTTTGGGGTCACAAAGTCTCCATTCTCCTTAGTGGAAGAAGGTAGCCTGAAAAGGCTTGCAGGAGCGCGTTGGCTCTCTCTACTTGTTGGTTGCATTGTTCTAGTCTTGTACTTGCTGCAGGCGAGTCCAACAAGAAATTCCTCCCCAGGGTCTAATTCTTTGGTCTTGGACTATCCATTCTCCAGTACTGGCATAAAACAATTTCTGTTCTTCATAATTTACATTTCTCATATTCTGTTTATGCAGCACAAAAGGAACAGAAATAAGAAATGGCTTCAAAAATGAGAAATTATGCTTAAGTTATTAAAAATATGCTCTTAATGAAGATTTTACAGATCATAAAATGTGCCTATTGTTATAGTTTAATGATGTCTAATAAACATATACAATATACAATTACCCCTATAATCTCTTTTTACATCACTTTATGCACACTAAAAAGTTGATTTTCTGCTTTTCAGAAAATTTCCCTGTCATATCTAGTCCTAGGCAGACAGTGTGGTTTTAATTCTCTCTTCTAGAATTTTTATATGAATTACTCATACTGCTCCTTTTGTGTCTAGCTCTTTTTTTGGGGGGGGGGACCAGGGTTCGAACTCACGACCTTGCACTTGCCCAGCAGGCACTTGTGCCTCGGAGCTATCTCCCCAGCCCCTAGCTCTTTTATTTAAAATAAAGTGAGCTGAATCTATGATTTAGAGTTTCTAATTTTATGAATTTGTGTGTATCCGCTTACTAGTTGAGAGTCAGATAGCTTCAGGATTTTGACTCCATGTTATGAATAATGCTGCTGTGAGTGTAACTGAGAATTTGTGTGGACAAACGAATGCTCACACTTGTAGAAGTAGAAAAAGAGTTCTTCAGTTGCTAATAAGCAATTCCAAGCAGCAAACTGTTTTCCAACGTGGTTGCCCTTCTGTACATTCCCACGTGACTCTACGTTGGTGCCAACTCCTTGTGCTGTTAGTCTTGCACGTATTCATCCCATGTCTCTAATCTCAGTCCACCATGACTCTAACTGCATTCCTTCTTCTGTGTCCATCTGCCCTGCTGTGCTGATGTCCTACCTTGAAGCCAGTCGATTATGGGATAAAAATTTGAAGCCAATACAAAGCTGTCCTCCTCCAAGTTGTGAATGTCAGGGATAGAAGTTGTGAATGTCGTGAGCAGAAGATGAGCTTACACTGTACGGAGAGACTCTGACTCAAAAAAGCAAGCAACATTGTTTTTCATTGTTCTTTTTGTATTTTCTAAAGAGAATAAAATAGTAAGTAAAAGAATGAAATGAAACAAATGATATAGAATTTCACAAAGGAAAATAATGTAGTTTTTATATTGCATAATGTTGTCTTTAAATTAGTTGTTTAGCTTACAAGATATAAGCATGTAAACTTGGCCAAAAGAGTTATAAGAAATTTTTAAAAAAGAGAAAGACACTTAAACATTAACTGTTCCTTTCAGTAGCCTAGCAAAAGTCAGCACCACAATTATCTAGACTATCTTTATCCCTTTTCTTCTTTTGTCCTTCTCCTTATCCCAGTTTTCCTTTGCTTTGAGAAGATTCTTTTCCTTCCAGTGTCCACTGTGCCTTTCAGATTCAATTTACTCTTTCAGGTTCTAAAACTAGTGAGATGATAAGATGTTTACATGTGGGTCTGATTTAATTCACTTACAAATATGATCTCTAGTTTCACCCATTTACCTGTAAAAACCTTGAGTTTGTCCTTTTTATAGCTGAGTAATACTCCATGTGTCAAAATACATGTTTATTATCCATTTCTCATTTGATAGGTAGTTTGCGTCCAAGATTTAGCTATGACAGATTGCAGTGCTATGAAAATTGGTGCACACATATTGTTCTGGTATGATGGTTTCAGTTTATTTAGAAAAATACTCAGGAGGAGAACCATTTCGTTCAATTGGATCTCTAATATTAACTTTTTGAGGGATCTCCACACATATTTTCACAGTAGTTACACCATTCTGCACTCTTACCAACAGCTGAAAAGTGTTCCTTTTTCTGCATAGCCCAGGCAACATTTGCTATTGAATGGTTTCTCGATGATAGCCATTCTTAGTGGATAAGATGGAATCTCGGTGTTGTTTTAATTTTCCATTCTTGAATGACTAATGATGCTGAGCATTTTTTCACATATTTATTTGTCATTTGCATTTCTTCATCTAAAAAGTGTATTAGAGTTGTTGCCATTGTTGATAAACAAACTAAACAAGACAAACAAGTGGTTTTCAAATAAAAAAGCAAATTGTTCAAAACCCAGTCATCTGTGTAGGAAAAATTGTTTTTTCATTTAGTAAACCACTTGTTTTCTTCTTCAGGTTGTCAACAATATCAACAACTCTAATAAACTCAAATCAATAAACTCTGTCAGTGTTTGGCACAACTTTCACCCATGTGAGAAGATAGCATAGTCTATACTTCCTGAACATCACAAAGGTTCATTTCTCCTTCCTGACACTGTCTTTCCCTTTGATTACTAAATTAAAATCCTCAGGATCTTTTTCTTTCTTTCTTTCTTTCTTTCTTTCTTTCTTTCTTTCTTTCTTTCTTTCTTCCTTCCTTCCTTTCTTTCTTTCTTTTCTTTTCTTTTCTCTCTCTCTTTCCTGCCTCTCTCTTTCTTTCTTTCTTTCTTTCTTTCTTTTTTTCTTTCATTCTTTCTTGTCTTTTTGAGACAAGGTCTCGCTATGCAGTTCAGGCTGGCCTTGAACTCACTTTTGTAGCCCAGATTGGTCTCGAACTTGCACCAATCCTCCTGCCTCAGCCTCCCAATCGCTAAGATAGCAGGCATGCGCCATCATGCCTGGCAAATCCTCAGAATCTTACTCTTTATCAGAAAGGTTATCCATGTGTTGTGATTTCTATATAGTTGTCTCCCCAAAGCCTCATGTAGTCATGGGGTGGTGTCTGGAGTTTGTGACTGATTCTTCATCCAATGTTGAGATTGTGGATGTGAGTGCTACATTTGAGTTTTTTGTAGATAAAGGGATGCAACTATAGACTGTATTGGTAAGTGAAATAAATCAGACCCAATTGTGCAAACATTGCAGTGCCTCACTAATGTGAGAATCTAAAAGGGTAAATAACATGAAAGGTGCAGTAGATAATGTAAAACGGAAAATAATTGCTCAGTGGCAAGGAAAAACTCGGATATGGAAAGGAACAAAAGAAAGAAGGGAAAATTTGGTAAGTGTACTGTGAATTTCTGCTGGTCTATTGAAAGAAGCAGTTAACAGCTAACATTGTTTTATTTTAATTCTATTTTTCCTGATTTACTTATTTATTTATTTATTTATTTATTTATTTATTTATTTATTTATTTATTTGAGGGAAGGGTCTACAAAGTATTTAGGCTCTCACTATTCAATCAGACTCATAGTGATCTGCGTGTTTACAGCCTCCCAAGAGCTGGGATTACAGTTGTGCGTTACCATGCCCAGTGTCAATTGCTTTTTCAGTGCATCCCTGAGGGCATGACCAGTGATTACAGGCACAGGGATTGAACTCCTAGCCCCTGAACCTGCTTTCAGGAGTTTTAATCCACTGAGCTATTTGGCCAGCCCTCACTGCTATTTGTATGCTTAAATTAAATGACCAAAAACATCTTTCTATGCCTGAAAAAAAGAAAAATCACATGGCCAACAACAGGGCTCTATTACCAAGAGATGTGATCACTTGTGACACTGAAGAAGGGTTTATTTGACATTTCCCCTTTGTTCCGTCTCCCTGCAGCTTCTATAGCCACTACTGTGGGTCTACCCACTAGGGCACCTCTTCTTCATTCCTCTAGGCTTTCTCACTGGACACAACTTAAAATGCCTGGTTGTTTGCTATTTTTTAAAAAATCTGAAGACCTAAAATTGTTGTGTAGAAGACATTATTCAAATATTTATGTATAAATAAATGGTTTATCAAACAAGATAATATGTACTTAATTCAACAAAACACTGTTTATTCACTCATTTATTTATTTTATTTCTTATGTATTTAGTACAGGGTTTACAGGGTCTCACTACATAGATTTGACATGTAGTGATCCTCTTGTTTTTTGCAAACAGAAATCCAGCCACCCTAGTGCTGGGATTGTAGGCGCATGCCGCCATGCCCAGTCTCATTCAATACCTCGGTTCATCCATAGGTGGGGCCAGGAAAGCAGGCAGGGAGATGGAATCTCCAACCTCCAGCCTCTGCGTCTGCCTAAGCAGGTGCTTTAATCTACTTCACTACATGGTCTGTCCCTTCTTTTTTAGAAATATGTAAGCTTTATTCCTTGTGAGGTATTCCTCAGCTTTTCTATAGCAGCCCTATGCATCCTATGTCTTCAACTGCTTTTCTATAGAATATATTTCCTAAAATAAAACAAGGAACACAGCAAACCATATAAAACAAGCATAATCTTCATTAAGGCCCCTGTAATGCCACGATCATTTTACTTCATTATGTAGCAAAAAAAGGCACCAAATATCTCTAATTTATGTACTGTACGAATGGTGTTATCTTTTATAACTTTATAATTTATCAGATTTTTTTTACTCTAACAAAAGCGAAGAATTTCCAGAAGGAAATTTAGCATTCCTTCCAAACCAACACAGTCATAGACAGGCTGCTTTTAATATATCATCTGTCCTAAAAGGGACAGAGGATAAGCCTGGTATGGTCAGGCATGCTTGCAATTGCAGTACACAGGAGGCTAAGGCAGGAGGAGCACTGAGAGTTTGGGGCCAGCCCAGGCTACAAAGTAAGAGTAGTATATAGCAAGACTATGTCTCGAAAAGACAAAAATGATGATGATGATGATGATGATGATGATGATGATAATAATAATAATAATAATAATAAATAATATCAATAATAATATAGGATAACAGAATTTTCAACTGATTTTATTCTACATTAAAATTATGATATAATATTTAAGGCTAAAACACAAAACATATTTGAGAAAAAGCATTGTTTCACTGTTGTAATAATTCCATACTTATCACATTTATTTGCAATAAGTAGATTTCTCACTATTGAAATGTCACAAGCAAGAGAAATTCTGGATCATCTTTGATGTTTTCTTAATATTAATTATTTTTTTAAATACCTTGAAATAAGTTAGTGTGATTCTTATACACTAGACATACATTTCTCTTGAAACATAATGAGTCGAATAATTGACATCTCATGGATATTCATAAGAGGAAATTAAATAAATAAAATGTGTAAATAAATAAATAGATGCTAAGGCTATGGCATAAGCCGTAGAATTTTTCTGATTTATCTTGGATTATATTAGATATTTTGCAATCACTGTACCTATGTTCCAATGACATATGCATATAAAAGCAAAATGCCATTGGATCATAGGTACTTGGTCTTAACAACACTGTTTTTCTGAATATCAAATGCCTTAGACATAACATGAAAACAGGTATTTTCCATCAGGTATTGCTGTTCTAAACTTTAAAACCCCTATAAAATGTAAAAAAAGAACAATTACACATTGTTGCTAAATATAAACTTAACTATTTACAAAAGTGTTGCAGTACCTTCTATGGCCTTTTTTCTTTGTCTTATATTCTCTTTTATTACCTCTTTCTTTCCTTCTTTCTTTCTTTTTTCTCTTTCTTTCTTTCTTTCTCTTTCTCTCTCTCTCTCTCTCTCTCTCTCTCTCTCTCTCTCTCTCTCTCTTTCTTTCTTTCTTTCCTTTCATTGTAAAAGGCTCAAGTCACCAGCCTCCACCAATGCCAGATAAGTTGATAATCCACTACTGTTATGGATTACTGGACTGTATATACAGCTACTTTCTCTTGGTGCAATGAAAAGGATGATGTGTACTAGTGATGTTTGAACAAGAAATCAAGTCTACATATTCTACTTTGAACATATATGATAAAGACAATATTATTCAATGTATTAACTATTATAAAAATAATAAAAAAGATAAATAAAATAAATACTTAAAAATATAAACATAAAAGCAAGTTTTTCCTTTCATATTTATTTATTTATTTGCATCTTTATTTTTAATTTTTTATTCATTTTAATGAGAAAAAAGATTAAATAGCAATGAAATAATTTCAAAGTAAGTTCATAGGATTGTTAAAATAATTAATATAATGTACATTATTGTCTTCATAGTAGTTGTTCAGAAGACAAGATGCAGACCTAATGTCTTATCTAAACAATATTGGTACTAACTTTTATTTTCAATGAACTAAGAGCAAGTAGTTTTATATCTATCCTGTCACATATATATATGTGTATATACATATATATATATATATACATATACATATATATATACATATATATGTATTGAGTCAAAGATACAATATAAATCATAAAACAAAAATTATAGTTAAACATTCAGAAAATTAATTAAATATTAATTTATTAAATGATTCAAAAAATGAATTAACTAAAATATGCCAACAGAATCTAGAAGAGTAGTCATAAGGCTGTTTCCAGAGAATGCTGTAACAAGGTAGCATTTCTCAATACAGGAATATTTTAATCCATCCTATAAAACCAGATCTTATAAGCATTGTTATCAGCATGAAGAAAGCTAAAATCCATATTGAAAAATGTAGAAATTCCATTGTTTACTTTGGGAACTAGAGTCTACTAAAATGCTGAAGGAAGTGATCATGTTTGAGGAGATTTCATGTAGGACTAGAAATCTTAGCAGATGACTTTGACCCGTGTTTAGTGAAGCAAAGACAATAGCTCTTTGCAAGAAGCAACAGAATCAACTGTAAGTTTCAGAAAAGGCTTCCCTCTATAGAATGAGTTTGAAAAATGAGAAGTCAGGGTAGAAGTGGACTCTGTAAAAGCAAAGAGGATAATCCATTATCCAAAGAGGCTTACTTTGTGCAATTAAAAATCAGATGTCGGGCCTTCCATCCGTGAGTCTTTTTTTATGTATTTCATACAGGGTCTACAGGGTCTCACTATATTGATCTGACTTGTA
This sequence comes from Myocastor coypus, assembly GCA_004027025.1. Taxonomy (NCBI): domain Eukaryota; kingdom Metazoa; phylum Chordata; class Mammalia; order Rodentia; family Myocastoridae; genus Myocastor; species Myocastor coypus. The sequence continues at coordinate 66,050 of PVJA010002833.1, read as the reverse complement.
GTGACCCTCCTGTTTTCAGCCTCTTAAGTACTGGGATTACAGGAGCACAACACCACACCTAGTCTCAATTGCAGTATCAGTGCACCCCAGGGGCAGGACCAGTGCTGGAGATCAGACCCTGGCCCCTGCGCTCTGCCTAAGCAGGTGTTTTAGTCCACCAAGCTATCTGGCCCTGTCAATCTTAATATATTTTATATTGCTTGCGTACCAAAATAACAACTCTAACTGTATAGGAGTAGATTCTTGCCTGAAAGCTAAGAATTTCTTTATCTTTTAACCATCATCACGGTCAATCCATCTTCCTAATCTATTTGTTTCCTTCTTGTCCACTGAGGCCACTATAGTAGCCATGTCCACTTTGCACTTATGGCTGAAATGTTAATATCTTTCTTCTGCTATAGCTTCAGGAAAAACAGGTCTATAGCACATCTTTACTGAGAATCATCTTCTACAGTAAAACTGTGATTAACACCACCAGAAAAGGGGATGACCTGTAGCATTCCCTTGAAATTATTTGGTATTGGCCACAAATATCTGCTAATTCCCTAAGGACTACAAATCCATTTTAGCATGCCCAACTGTCAGAGCTTAGATGCTTTCCTTGAAACTCTGGGAAGATAGACTGCACAACTTGGTTTCATTGAGTGTGGCCCAACTTTTTATTTAAGGCTTTCAGTCTCTCAGAAAAGGTTCTAGAGTAAAGTTCATATGCATTTACCAGAAAAATCCCACTCCCTTGACCATGCTCTCATACAAACTGTTATGGTTTATGTTTAGTTGTCCCCCTAAAGCCTCATGCAATTATGGGACGGAGACTTCTAGAGTTTGAGACTTGAATGATGATTCACTGGGATTATGTGTTTTACTACTGTTGAGATTATGGTCTGAGTACTGCTGAGACTATGGGTGTGGCCTGAGGCGGATAGGCTAAGGCAGAGAGCTGGATGTAATTTAAAAGAGAAAGAGAGACAGACAGATAGACTCATGCTGTTGCCCTGCTGCCCTGGTTGGTCAAGTTGCCTCAGTCACAATTGTTGCTGTTCTGCCACCATGAACTGGATGCTCTCTGCACTGTTCCACTCAGCCTTGGGCCAGCTGAATATGGACTGAAACCTCCAGTAACTGTGAGCTAAATAAACCTTTCCTTCCTTCATTTTGAATGTCAGTTATTTGTCTCAGCAACGAGTAAAAAGTAACTAAGATACAAATATATTCTCCTTTACACAACCTTAAATTCTATGGAGAACTGAGAGGCAGAGTCTTTAGGGATAGGACTTAAATCTCGAGTGTGGAACCCTCATGATGAGGATCAGTGTCGGAGTGCAGATGCTTTGGGCTAGAGGAAAAAATGATCAGAGCTGCCAAGTAACTCACAACTGTGGCTTCTCCTGGTCTCTTTAGGCTCCTCATGGAAATAGAATGTATCACCTTGTTTTGAAGTGCTAAGCAAAGAACTGGTCAGGGCCTAAAAGTTAGCAAGGCTTTATGTTTATTGAAGGAAGGAAGTAAGACATGTTCTGCAGAATGGTGATTGAGTCAAGCAGAAGTGGGAAAAAAGATACACTGTGATGGGAAAATGAGCTGCTGTGAAAGAAGAATGCAGCAGTGGAGCTCATTGTCAACTGTCCTGTTATAGTTCTCAGGCTGACATCACATGTAGGTCATCCTATGTTTTTTGAGGGGAGGGAGGGCCAACAGGGTGTTCAGTATCTCACTACTAGATCACACTAATAGTTAGCCACCTGTTTATAGCCTCCCAAGAGCTGGAATTACAAGCATGCACCACCAAGCACAGTCTCAGTAGCAGTTTCAGTGTGCCCCAGGGAAGGGGCCAGCACATGAAGCTAGGGGATTGAACCTCTATGTCATGCTATCTTAAACTTGTTCAAGTTTACATGAAAAAATAACTGAAGATAATCTGGGGACTTAGCTAAGTGGCATAGTACTTGCCTGACAATGAAAAGATCATAAGTCTTATTCCTGGTACAAATTATAAAAGGGGGAGAAAAATGAAGATAGCACACTTCGACTGATTCTACGTGCAGGGCTTTGTGCATGTGCCCTGAGACTTTGAGATTAACAGATTGTGCCCATTTTCTAGCTGATGTTCCATTCCCTAATATACTTTATTATTATAACCCTCATTCTGAAAGCAATTGAAAGTAACCATTCAGAGCACCATGTCTTTCCTTAATTTGAGAGGATTTCATAGGCATGAGGCATTCAAGAGTGTCCTACAACAGTAGCTCTCAAGGCAGAGCTCTCCAGGCTGGGGATATAGCTCATCAACATACACCTGCCAAGCACAAAGTCATGAGCTCAATTCACAGTACTACACACAAAAATTATAACACTCAAAGCATAGTCTATACTTCATTAAGTCCACAAAAATCTTTCTGAGCATTCAAAGTATCCCTGGCTGCCTCTGAGAAAGTTCTGAAACTGAAACAGAAAGTTATTCCTGCCCTTTGGTAGAACAAGTTAGTAAATTCACTGGCTTCTATTGCAGAAAATAATTTTCAGGATTTGTCATTAACAGTTGGGAAAGTGGGTATGATTTATCACTGCAAGATTCAGTAATGCATGCACAAAACAACTCCCAATGCCCCACACTTGAATTTCTCAGGAAAATTAAGGCAGGTTAACAGCAGAATGGCCAAGACCTGTCATCAGCCTGAGGTATGGAATCCCTGCACTGAGTATCAGGACACATATGGAGACGTTCTTATGGGTGTGCTCAGGATTCAAAGAGCATAGAAGACAGATATCAAGATGAGCTCACCACTGTGTTTTTCCTCAGGAAAGCCCAACCTGTGATCTCCGTGATATAATTCATCTGCCCAAGCTCATTTCTCTAGAGGCTGTCTCTCCTTTACTCTTCACCTTTACTTTTTCAAATGAACTTTTCCTTTTGCTTTTTTTTTTTTTTCCATTTTGTGCAATTCTTTAAGATGAGAAGGAACTGGAATCCAACTCTAACAGGAAAGATGACCTACCCAAAGCCTGCTAGTATTATTTGGCGAATCTGGAAAGGAGTCTCAAAATTCAGGAAATTCAGGTAAAGCTGATGTATAGTGTCAATTTTGAGGAGACTACCCAGGAACATTATTTGGACTAGCTAGCCAAAAGACCAGGTGAAGCCTGATGGGCTCGTCTTTCTACTTTTCTGTAAAACTTCATGAAAATCTTTTTTTTTTTTTTTCTTTCCTACAATCTTTGCCTAGGCCAGTAGTTGAGGGGACTCTTTTCATGACATGCAGAGTGAGTTTGCTGCTTTTCTACTGGTGGGGAGTGGGGGACAAGGGAAGGGAATGAGATGGCTTTTTTTTTCTCCACTAGTTATAATGTCTTTCTTTCTTTATCTCTCTTTCTTTCTTTATCTCTATTTCTTTCTTTCTTTCTTTCTTTTTCTTTCTTTCTCCATCCTTCCTTCCTTTTCTTTCTTGTTTGCTTCCTTGCTTTTCTTTCTTTCTTTCTTTTCTCCTTCCTCCCTCTATTCCTTCCCTCTCTCCTTCCTCCCTTCCTCCCTCCCTCCCTCCCTCCCTTCCTTCCTTCCTTCCTTCCTTCTTTCCTTCCTTCCTTCCTTCCTTCCTTCCTTCCTTCCTTCCTTCCTTCCTTCCTTCCTTCCTTCCTTCCTTGCTACCTTCCTTTCCTGCTTGCAGTATGCCTTGTCATTTATCCTTTGATTGTTTGACTTTTTTTTTTGTATGTTCATTTGCTACCCTTTTATATTCTTTTGTTTAATTAGCCTGGTTTCCTCCTATCCAAGTTTATAAACGACTTTTGTTCTCAGTTTGTGTTGATGTGATGCTGGGGTTAAGAATTGAGAGGCTGCAATTAAAAACGCCCCAGCTGGTTAGTGCCACCAATGAGTAGGTGTAGAGCCTGCAGAACATCATGCAGCTAAAAAGAGGCTCATATGAGGTTTGCCATCTTTTTCTTTTTGGGTACTATGTAGACTTATGAGATAAGCCTCTGATTGTGGCAAAAAAGGAGGAGAAAACTTCCTTTCTTTTTGAAGTATTTTAGCCAGCACGGCAGCTCTTCCCCGTATGGAAGAGAAATTGATGCCCCTTTTAATAGAAAATGTCCAAAGCTTTTGTGGAGGAAAGGGAATGGCTAGGAAACCCTGTTGAACCCAATTTTAGCTGCTTCACTCTTCCCTGCTTTAAATCCTGCTTGGTAATATAGATTCCTGACTGGATTTCTTTCTTATTTAAGTGCAGATAATAAAGAAAAAAACCTATGCCTGAAGACTTGAGCAGAACAAATAAACAGTTTAAAACTCAATTACAGAAACTGTGGACATACAAAAGCAGAGCCGTTCCATTCTTAATCACTTTACTGTCAGAGTAAATGGAAGATACAAGTTGCCCAATTGCTCCGTTCCTCTGAAGTACAGTCAGCAAGGGACTCAGCTCCTTAACTGAGCCATCAAGGAGCTCAGGTGGATTTGGGAAGTTTCCTTGGGGGAAATGTTCCACCATTATCTCATGGGAGTCAAAGGATTAGGTAAGGTCCACAGATGGTTTAACACGGAGAACAAACATGATAGGGCTTTCTTTTGTGTTCTGAATGATGTTAGTAATACCCTACTAATTGGACAGAGATGCCCATCTAGACCTAGCTGTCTGTCCCTGTAGACTCCAAGGTAAGCCAGTGTGATGCAACTTGGACTTCATCACCACACAGATTTCACCACCTCTGCTACTAGGTCATTCTCCACGAGTGGGAAAAGTTTGATTCTGAAAAATTAAACTTGGAGCATCTTATTTAGTATGGTAACATGATTTGTGTTCAACATGAACTGGTCAGTGGCAGGAGATGGGTAAGAGATGGCACTTCAGTGCATGAGAATGCTGTCTAGTTACAGCATTCCTGCTTAAAACCATTTTGTTACGATGCCGAATGAAAGCCCTTATGAGTAGGTTTCTGTGACCCTTTATCACAGTAAAGCCTCCAGAACAAAGAGAATGGCCCTATCCTGGATTCCCCTCTTGTCTCTCAGGAAGATGTGCATCTCTGACCTGGTTGAAACTCCTGGGAGGTCTCTTCTACCTCTTTCTTATGATCCCAAATAAATTAGGCATCCTTCTCCATTGCAGATTTACAAGAGGCTAGAAAGTATACAAATGGACAATGTGCTTTCAAAGTAAAAGGCACTTGACAGATGATATTTTCCCTGCAACAGAAACAAACCAAAACTGATTAATTGGGAATTAAGCATAGTGTCTCATAGTCTAATTTCTCTTACCAAGAAGATAAAGAGAGATAAAGAGTGTGTTGAGTCTTTCATAATTATACTAACGTAGACCCAATTTCCAGGAGCAAGAAACACTGGAACATCATTTCATCTGTCAGTTAGTCCAATACCTAGCACAGGCTAAAAAAGCTTCAGATGAGTTCCACAGACATGTATATTCCAATTGCTGGCCATGGCCTTTACTGTGTTCAGCAATTAAGACCCAGAGAAAAGATAATGACTACTCTGGCTTCTTCAGGCTGAAAGTGTTCGTCATTGTGAACCGTCAGTCAGATACTCTCCAGAGGTTCTATCTAAAGGCCCTTAATAGACAGGAGGCATCTTTATCTTGTGTAGATAGAAGCCCTTTAGTTCTGGAGAAGACAAAGCCAAAGACATTATTAAACCTACATGAGCCAAATAATAACATCAACAGGGTAATTATGAATACAATCAAAATGATTTTATCAAGCAGGCAGTAAAGGACTTTAACAAAGATGACTTTAGTTTCATAAACTAAAAACAAAAATCAAGATTTTTGCTTGCCTTATTTTTTGGGTTCACATTGGCACACACATCACAGAGGATGATAAAAGTTCACAGAATAAAGCAGGGACAGCAAAACGTATGACAGCCATTATTCTTCACTGCCTCACCCTGACAAATGTGAAGCCAGGATGTAGAGGAAGCTGAGGTAGACAAGTCACAGGTCCTCAACAGTTAGTAACAAAAATTTAGGGCTGACATGACTTAACAAAAACCCAAATAATGAGCTTAAGTGGACTCTCATGGCTTTATGGAATGGAAGTGACAAAGAACAGATTCCTAAGCAAATGGAAAAAATCCTGGAGGTTAAATGCAATTGCAGTAGTTCAGTTCACTTTCAGGATGTCAAAGGTCTCCCTGCAACCCAGAGCATCCCTGCATTCTGTCATGTTCACCCATATAAAACTATATGTAAAGCCCACAGACTTAAACATCTACAGTGTCCACCTTGTGGAAACTCCCCCACAAGCAGTTTCTCTTTTATTCTTTCCATTAAACGTATCCAAACATAACCTCAGCCATTCCCCACTGCTTGCTGCTTGCTGTTTTGTAGGCTTCAAACTTCATTGCTGGGAGCCGTGCCCCAGATCATAGCACAGGAGGGATTTGGTTACAGGTGCGCATCTCCAGTCTCATTTTAATATGTCCATCACAACACTGTGCAATTTTACTTTTATTCAATATTGACCCTTGAATACATAAGCTTTTAAATTTGTTTACAGAAAAGAACTATATAGAAAATATTTTGGTTGCACAATAAAACTCCTTGGTTGTCTTTACTCAAAGTATGTGTGCAACTGTTCAAGTTACCAAAGTAACTAGTCTGTCATTGTAAATAGTGTTGTTTTGTACTCATAAACATTTTTATTTGAAAATTATTTGGTAGTATATGGTTATTCAAATGTGAGCATTTCACAGACATGTTCTCACAAAGGAATGAAGAGAGCCTATTATTGCAAGCAAATGGCTATAACATTTGCTGCAACTAACAAAATATGAGCTCACAAGTGAATGTTTGATTTTTTAGTAAATGGATCTAATCCATGAACTAAGTATCTAGCCAAAGACTTTCTGATTAGATGTATTGAAATTCACAAATTTTTAAAATTGAAAATACAATTTTTCATCAGTTCATGAATGCTTTTGTTTGCAAACAATTTGTTTTAGAAACAGAATCATTTGGCAAATTTTGTTTTTGTTTCCAAACTGTGTTGGTTGAAAAGCATGAATGTGGGTGTCTTTCCCACAAAAGCACAAATTTGGCCATCATTTCCAAAATCATAGAACAAATAAAGTTTGAAAACTGAGGCCCCACTCGTTTAGTTTGCAAAGGCTGTCAAGTCAAAGTATGACAGTGTCTGGGTACAATGAACAAAATTAATTTTTCCTCACTGTTCTCAAGACTAGAAAATTATGACCAAAAAGTCATCAAGGTTTCTTTTGGGGGGGCTGTCTACAGAGTGTTTAGGATCTCACTACTAGATTAGACTCAGTAATCCGCCTATTAGCCTCCCAAGAGCTGGGATGACGGGCACTTGCCCGGGGACAGGGCCAGCATGACAGGCCGGGGGATGAATCCCTGGCCCCTGAGCTTGCTTGCAGGTTCTTTAATCTGCTGAGCTATTTGACCAGCCCAAGGTTGTTTTTCCTAGAGGCTTCACACCTTTATGAAAGGGACTGCAGAGATATACCCTGCAGAGGGCTGTCTTCCTCTAGCGTGTGTTTGTTGTTTTAACTGGATATCTATTTACATGGCAATTTCTTCTGTATTGTAGTATATTCTGTTCTTATTTCTTCAGGTTAACATTTTAAAAACCTTATCTTTAATGTCATTTTCTGAGGGTTAAGGAATTTTCTACAGACTGAATTCTTGTGTCCACTATCCCATTAGTGGCTAGTATTAGCCACTAAGATTCTGGTGCTTGGGATAAGATTAGGGCATGAAAGTAACTAAACCCCTTAACAAAGGAGGCTGAAGAGAGTCCTTTCATACATTCTGACTTTCAGATATACAGTGAGACTTTCTGTGAGAAAGAAAGCCCTCAGGACAGTCTTAGCATTTGTATACCATAATCTTAGATGTCCTAACCTCCAGAAATATGAAAAATAGATTTATAATGTTTTTATCTATCTATCTATCTATCTATGTATCTATCTATCTATCTATCTATCTATCTATCTTCTACTTATTTATTTATTATCTTTTTTAGACAGTGTCTTGCTATGCATTTCAGGATGACCTTGAGCTCACTTTTGTAGCCCAGGCTGATCTTAAGCTTGCACCAATCCTCCTACCTCAGCTTCCCTAGTGCTGGGATTACAGGTGTGCAACACCACACCCAGCCCAGATTTCTAATATTTACACACTTAGCAATTTGTCACATTTTATGACAGCAGCCAAATGGATTAAGATGTACCAAAATATAAATTTCTCAGTAATTATGGGAGACAGCTTAGCCTATAGGACTCCATAAAGAAATATGTTAGAATGTGGAACATCTGTGTAATTTAGTAAATGTGTATTTTTTCAAATGATTGATATATGATAATATAAAAATAGACACTTATAAATTATAATGCAGAATTACTCAAAGTGCAACATGCAGCTATAAAATATAACACAGATATAGATATTAATGTAATAATAATATTAATAATAACAGTTTATCAATATCATTGCAAATTAAAAATTATGAATAAATTGTAAAAATATAGATACAGTAAATTGACATCAGTCACCAGGGTGGGTGACTGAGATCCCTGAGTCAACTGTTCCTACAAAGGTCTTTGTTCTGTACATGTATCCTTGTTATGTGACCTGCTTTCTTATTGAATCAGTATTGCCTAAGTGACAAATCTCCATCCTTTTTTGTTTGGGTACAAGGAATCAAACTCAGGACCTTGCCCTTGCCAGACTGATGTATAACTGCTGAGCTATCTCCCAGGCCCCTTCATGTGTAATCTTATTAGTTGTTCAGAGTTTTGTTCGATGTTGTGCCCTTCTCAAGATTTGATAACTAACTCATGATTTTTCTCCCACTTCATAATTTTGCTGTATAAAACTTACTCTGTAAAATGTGGTATGTGGCAACCCATCTTTCAGGTCCTCTCTGGTCCCTCAGGAGCTCTGTCTGGCTCCGTTCCTCTCCTGCTTCCTACTTTCAACCTCCGCTGTTCCTCAGAATTTGTATTTCAGAAGGGAACATGAACTTGGAATGTCTAACATCTAACAGTTTGCGACTTGTGCTTATTCCACCTATATCAGTATTAAGGACAATATCCAATAAAAAGGACAATATGCAAAATCATATGTAAAGATCGTTAAAGTAGCTCCCTCTGTCCAAATACAGGGACTAGGGGTTTGATCCCAGGGCCTGAAGTGCTGGTCTCACTCCTGGGGTACATGGAGAGGGCACTTGCAATCGCAGCTTTTGGGAGGCTGTAAACAGGCGGATCACCATGACTTCCATCCATTAGTGAGACCCTGGATACCCTGTAGACCCTTCCCTGAAATATAAAAAGAAAAAGAAAAAAGAAAGATTTGTGAAATATAAAATGACACATGATAGCATTTGTTTCTGTCTTTTGTTTGCAATATGTGTCTCTAGTTTTGTTTCATGCTTGTTATGATTTAGATAAAATACGACACTCACAAGGTTTTTGTAGTCAGTTCTATTTGGATTGTAGAATCAGTAGGGGAAGCTTCCTGGATCCTCCTTTCAGTTTCCTGACCTCCATGATGTCAGCAGCCTCTCTGACACACCTTTGCCTCCTTGAGGTTAACATGATCAAAAATGTGAGCCAAAATACTGTGGGATAATTTTAAACAGCAATAGAATAACCTCATATGCTACAGATTATTTAATACCTTGTAAAATTTGCAGTCTTCTAAATTTTGTTGTGTTTTAACTCTTCCAATTTTTCTATTTCTTTACTTTGCCTAATAACTATTATCTGTCTTTATGTCTTAAAGTACGATCAGGTTTTATGCTACTTATACACTTGAAAAGAGAAATATTAGGATCTGTATGTAGAGTCAGGTATATAATGTAATTGATATCTATCATGCTGATTATGGTTTTCTGATCTATTGCAATCTTGTTAATGCTGGAAACTTACTTTTTCTTGGTTTTAGAGGGTATATTACTATTTTCTTATTGCTATAATGAGGTAATTCATTGTTTGTCATATGTATTTATTTCTTCTTACATGTCTAATGGTTTCTGTATTATGGAAGGTATTGCCATATTTTTCACTGTCAATTATAATCCTTGTAACCATAAAATGTTTTTATTTGTTTTATGTAGGTTTTTTTTTGCTGCTTTATCTTCTTGTATATTTAGCTCATTAACTGTGATTTATTTAAGTTTTTATATTCCTGCTATGACCTGATATAGCCTTTTACTTTTTACTATTATACTTTTCTGTTGTTTCATTTCATGTATGTCTTATTAGAATATATAACACAGAAAATAATTGGACCTTCCTTTGTTACTAGCCTATAACTATTTTGCTTTTTATTTGCAATATAAGGCCACTTACATTAATTAACAGAACCAATACTTTGGCTTAAATTAGTCATTCCTCTTATTTGTTCTTATATCTTTTTGTATTTATGAGTTTTCCAAAATTATGGTTCTACTAATTGGCTTTCGCAGATACTGTTTTCAAAAACTTCCTCTGTTCCTGCCATGGAAAATAATAAAATTTGCCTGTAACTTCCCTCTGCACTCACACCTTTTTCATATTAATTTTAAGTTAATATTTTAAAGCCACATTAATATAGACAAAACAATCATAAATTATAGTCTCAAACAGATTCATTCTTATTCTATTTTGTTTTAAAATTATGGTTAATTTTGTTAATTTCACTACTAAATTTAGTCTTAGTTATAGACAGTTTTACAAGTTCACCTGATACAATATTTTCCTTTAGTTTTTCTTGGTCTTTTCTCTTACATGCCCAAAATTTTTTCTTCTGGAACCATACAAAAACACAATGTTGTAGACTTCAAATGTTGATAATGTAACAACTTCTATTAGTCAATGAATATAAAAATTGAAAATTACAGTAAATTACAATATTTTAAGTTTGATGTCTCTAGGGACTCTTAGTTAATACTTAAGATTTCTTTCATGTACCTGCAGAATATGAGCTGTGGTGTTATTTATGTGGCAGAGGAATGGTTTTGTCACTTATTTTATCACAAAAGAAAGAGTATTGCTCTGTGACAGAATAAACAGTATGTTAAAAGTTTTGCAACTTTTAATGGATAATTATATTTTCTAGCTATAAGAATATGTGAATATTTATGATTTAATCTATAAACCAGATCAAGTTAGATTTAGCTAAATGGGTCTTTTGTACCTTTATCCTATAATGATCTGAAAAATTGGTTATAAGAAATTATTACTAGGACATCCTCAGAAATCACTCTGAGGGTTGATACATGTTAGCATATACACCATTTAGGAGGTATTTAGTTGATCCAACCTTATATCTACATAAGTATATTATTAATAATTTCCTTTCTCCTTTCTATTGGTAAGACATACAGGTTATTATATTGACGCAAACTGGAATTACATGCTTAAGGTAATTACCTAGCACAGTATTTGACATATAAATAGAATAAATGGATTCTCAAGACTGTTGGAAAATGTATATACTTAAAGAAAATATCACAATACAAATACATGTATCTAAAAGTCAGGCTGCAAAACACTTAAAAAAATATAAAACACATGACTTTCAGGGTTTGTTTTCACTATACTATATATTCATAAAAGAGAATGTGTTATGGGAGAAGGATGCTTTTTACATTGAAACCAGTGTGCCATATGTAACCAAGGAAGCTCATATTTAGTTCTTCACAACACACTAACAAGCTGAGATCATGCAAATTTGATTCTCACATAAATTAAAATATGTAAAGTATGAGTCATTTTATACTTTATTTTTGCTCTTTAATATGTTTTTTTTTTTTACAAGTTGCTAACTTAGAACTAATTTTCACTTTGATTCTAGCTAAATTGGCAGGGAAATTCATTAAAAATAAAAGCTTTACTGTTCATAATACCATATCAAGAAGATTGATTTACACAACATTTATTATAGGCTAAACAAATGTTAAGAGTGCATAGTCCATATAACTGCCTCAGGTAAAAACACTGTAAGAATCATTCATCCACCCAGCAATAAATCTAGCCAGCATGTATGAAAGAAAAGTTACATTGTCAAATTTTCTTGATTCTGTAACTGAATCTGAATTAAATTAATTTTAACCAATAAATTCAATAATATCTTTTGACATAAATTGCAAACAATTTTTACATCTCTTTTGTTTTAGAAAATAAAAGAACAAACATAGTTAAACATTTATTGGAATATACTACACATAGTGTAAAGTTTCCTACTATTCCCGTTTTTGCTTGCTCAATACAGAGGCATTAAGGTCAGTCATGCCATCGGGTACCATCACTATGTCTGTCTCTTAAAATCATCATCCCTAACTTCTACACCGACTGCATATTAACTTGCTATTATTGTCTGTCTTCACCCTTTGCTAGTATTACTTGACATATTGTCTCTACAAATTTGCCTTTGTGTAGTAAACTTATAGATGTGGAACATTCAGCCATTTCCCTTTTGTGTTTATCTTTTTTCTTTTTAATGTATAGGGTCTATGGGGGTCTCTCTATACAGATCAGATTTATAGTGATTCTCCTGTTTTCAACATCTCAAGCGCTGGAAATACAGGTGCATGCTGCACCACCATGCTTAGTCAGAATCACAGTCTCAGAAAACCCCAGAGGCAGGGCCAGCATGCACTCTGGAGATTGAACCCCGTTCCCAGTGTCTGCCTAATAAGGCGCTTTAATACACTGAGCTATCTGCCAGGCCCTATAAAAGATAACAGATGCTCTGGGTAAGGATGAACTCACGACTTTCAGATTATGAGACTGACACACTACCTAGTATACTGACAAGGCCCTTGTCTTATTTCAATAAACAGTGTACTTCCAAAGTTTATGTGTTACAGTGCTTAATAGTACTTCATTCCTTTTAAGGCTTAGTAGGAATGAATGAAAAGATGTAGTATTTTTATACAATGCAGTATTACTCAGCTATAAAGACAAACTCAAGTGCTTCATAGGTAAGCAGATGCAACTAGAAGCTATACATGTAAGTGCAATAGATCAGTCCCACATGTGTAAATATTGTATTGTCTCCATAGTGTTAGAACCTGAAAGAAGAAATAAAAACAGAAAGGTATAACAGATATAGAAAAAAGAAAAGAAATGGAACTTAAGGATTAAAAAATGAAGATGAGAGAAAGAGGGTATGTTTAACAGTGTCTTTGTCTTTGTCTTCTCCAGATTTAAAGCGATCCCACCCATCAAGTTAAAATGACTGGTATCTATTGAGAGCCTTTAGATAGGACCTCTGGAGAGTGTGTCTGACTGCAGGTTCACAATTACAACACCTTTCAGCCTGAAGAAGCTAGATTGGTCATCGTCCGTGGTTCCTTTATGGCAGTTCGGGTTACTACTTCAGAGGGAGGAATGTCATAGGCAGCTGAATTAGATCACATTTTTACAGGCAGTCAGACAAGGTTAGGCCCTCAATGACAACATGGAAGACAAGTGACTTTACAACTAGAAACAGACACTCCTTCACTGTAGGCCAGATCTCAAGACAAAGAGTAAACAAAAGCAACTACGTACTTCCCTAGGGATGGGCATTAGGGATTGACTTTCTAAGCAGGTATCAATTGCCTTGAAAGAGCCCAGTTGAGTCACTAGGCCAACCCCTAGCAGAAAGAGACTGGATTTAGTCTATTTTACCTGAGCAGTGGTACTTGTAATTTCATTGGTTGACCATAGTTTTGTCCCACCTCATCCCCCACCTAAGTGAATTCCCATGCCTTTTCCACAACCTTAGACCCACCTCACCTCTTGGTGTTCCTCTATAAAAGTCCGTGGAAGAGACAGCTTCCAGGGGACAATCTATTCAGGACCCCCCTCCTGTCCTGCTCTCAGACAGGAGATTTCTTTCCCTTAATAAGTATGTTCTGCTCATCAAAAAAAATAAAAAAATAAATATGAAAGGAAGGAGAAAAGATAGCGAAAAAAGGCAGTGGGAAAACCATACAAATATATATACGGGATGGCTTAGGTGCTGTACTAAATATTTTCATCAGGTTTTAAAAAATAGCAGTTGATGTGTAGAATTTTCACCTTGCCTCCCTCTGAATGCTGATGTCTGTGATCTGAGCAACTACACTGAGGACAGTTATGTGTAATACAGAAACCATGCTTGAATACCTGTCATCTTAGTCTTTCAAATGTGTACCATTTCTAATGTCATATCAATTATTAATATACTTTCTTTAATTTTTTAAAAAGGTGTAAAAAAGAGAATCTGGAACAAAAATTTAAGACTTCTACAAAGCAAGGGGTAATATGTAGTCATATGTCCGGTTTTACATAACTGTATCTGTTACAGTTTAACAACAGATTTGATGATAAAAATAGGTAATATATCTAATAGGGTTTCCATAGTGTCACAGAAAAGAAACAGGCAGAATGAAAAAGGAAAAAGGGCTTTATTTTTTTGGAGGACATAGAGAGAATTGAGGGAAGATAAGGAATTCTTTGAATTGGAACAAAGGGAGACTGAGGCTCTTATGGCCTTTTGCCAGGGGCGGGATTTAAGGAAGATATTTGGATTTACCTGAGGAGTTGATTGGGGCCTTTCCTGAGGTGGTGGGACAGGTGGAAGGAAATTGTACCCTGGGCTGAGTTGGAGAAGGGGAAGTGGTCTTTGGGAAGATAAGCCGCTGTTTCAAGGGCTTCAGCCATATTAGATGACCACCATAATAATTCAGCAATTTATACTAGGGCCAGAACCTACCTATCATTATTAATCAGCTATTCTTGCTTCAAAAATCTGTAATATATTTATTTTTGCATATTACACTTTTTCTGTCTTTTTTTCTATTTTTTGTCCTTGCTTTGTTTTTACACTACAAAATTAAATTAAATTAAAAAATAAAGCTTAATAATTTGCCATTGTATGTATATACCATAATTCAACCAGCTCCTTTACTTGCCAGGCAGGTGCTTAGACAAACCATCTATCTCCCCAGCTCACAGTTTATTTGTTAATGGGTGCCTTGTTCCCACTTTTTTCACTGTTGCACATACTATGCTTCTGAACATCTCTATGCTGATATCTGTTTAAACGTCTGTTTTGATTCATTTCAAGTTTCTATTTCTCAGTGGAATTCTATGGTGAGCACTTTGAGGAACCATCATGCTATTTTTGTCTATGTATTTTAAATGTAATCCTTTTCACTTAGTGGTCAACTAGCATATTTCACCAGTAAGCAAATTAATTGAAGATAATTTTATAATTTAAAATTATGTTTTTCATGATGTAGAGTCTCAGTATGTAGACCAAGCTGGCCGTGAGCACTCGGTGATTCTCCTTGGTCAGCCTCTACTACAAGCATGCACCATTATACCCTGAGAAGTGTCTGTCCTTCGTAAATAAAATTCATGTACATAAGTAAATTGCATATTTAAACACTTAAACTGGTAAGATTTCTTTTCTTTTGGTACCAGGGATCAAACTCAGGACCTTGCACTTGCCAGGCAGGCAATTAAGCCACTCAGCTAGCTTCCCAATACTGATATAGGGTTTCTCAATCTTGCTTGGACCACTGGCTTCTGAATTCTGAAAGCCTCTTACTTTCATGGACAAATCATAATAAAGTTTTTGTTTTTTTTTTTTGTTTTTTTTTTTAAAGAAACAGGTTAAATATATTGTTTCATTCAAAATAGCTGCTACTCATTTAGCAAACTTTAAGTGCTTTCAAATGATGTATAAAATATTTTATTAACACAGTGTAAGATTCTATTATGCAATACTCTGGGCATTTTATGCGCTCTTCAAGCCTCCATATGTTTGTCATCAACATTACTGTAAGTCATTATATGACAAGATCATAATTTATATGATAAAATCTCTGATAATCTAAATTGTTTCTCAGATTATATCATTGCAAATAATACTGCAATTAACATTCTTATAGGAATATTTGTCAATCTGCATGATTTATTTTCTTGGTCAAAAATAACTAGTATTCATGGGTAAATGTTACAAGCATTTCAAATTTTGCTAGTTTTATAAAGTATTTGCCAATAGAAATATTTTCTATGCAGCACCTAGGTAAGAATGGGTTTCAATAACTCTTGATTACAGAACTAATTATTTATAATGTATTATACTATTATAAAGAATAACAGTGCAACATAAATTTAATTTTTTCCTGGTGGTGAGTAGAATTCAATTTGAATCTCTAATTTCCAAAAATTGTCAAAATATATTTTATAGATAATTTAATTAATTATAGAAAATTTTCTTCACAGGCTTTGACTGAACCAAAGTTTTTGTAAACAGATTTATTAGTAATCTGCTTATGTGAGATTTCTTATGTCTGATTCACATAGAGTCTATGACTAATTCTTAATATGTGTATACAATGAAGTAAATTTGATTTACATTTATACAAGACAATCACGGTAAAGATTAATATGTTTGGAGTTCTTAAGAGTTGTAGAGTTAAAACATAAATTTTAGTATAAGATTCTATTGTACAATGATCTGTGCATTTTATGTACTTGTCACGCCTCCATATGTTTGTCATCAGCATTATTGTAAGTCACTGTATGTCAAAACCATAATTTATACTATTTAGGAAGTACATAAATGCATTAAATTAAATCCTTAAATGCATTTAGAAAATATTTAAATTTAACTAACCAATGCCAGTTTTGACAAAGCATAGAGACATATGGTTAATTTCTCCTCTCAAAGATATTTGCATACATTTGACACCCTGATATGCCAGGAAAAATGTTGCTAAGTATTTGCAAAATCACTTACATTCGTTTTTTAATATGTACACAAAATCAATTACAATTATTTGTTAATATGTATACAAAATGAAAGGTCAATTACTTAATCAACATCTATTGTTTTACTGTTTCTGAATTAAGTGTAAAGTCACATATTGTTCCTCTCTACCACTGCATGGTACTCTATCACATGAGTGCAATAGCGCGCTGTTTCTGTCATTGACTGCTCTTAAAGAGTCACCATAATTTCCCATGCTGTAATTTAGTCCATTGCTGAATTAGTTTTATCACCATATACTAAAATATTTTTTCGTTTATTTTGTAAGATACCTTTTGGGATAAAATCAGAGTTGGCATGAGATTATAAAGTGAATATAATGAATATGCTTTTTCAGGAAGTATGATCTTCTGTAAAATCTTTGCTTACCTACAATTTATTTTTTCACAAGTTCAATATATCTTTAATTTCATTATAGGAAACGGATTACAAAGATTTAAACAAAGGAATATTGCTTTAAATCACATTCTAATTACTTACATGTGGAAGTCTAACACATTGCCAAAATGGAGCAGCTTTATTTGGGTGTCTGTTTAAAGATAGAATTTTGAAATCTCTTAGTAGCTAGAAACATTCAGAGGAATTCATCAAATACACACATGTGTAGGATTACCATAAACAATGTTTTAAACATTATATTCTAAGTGTTTCAACTGCTTTAATAACCCTAGTGTTCACAGTCAGTACGACAGGCACTTAAGGTTGTTCACATTCATTTTACATACCATAAACTGGTTTCAGTTAGATTTTTTAATTATTAATTTTTATTTTTTTATTATTTTAATAAGAAATAAATGAGACAGTTCCAAAGCACATTAGTAGTATATCCCAAATAATTAATACATTGCATATTGCTGTTCTTGTAGTAGTTTTTTCTATTGCATTTAATAAGAAATAAAAATGTGACAATTTCAAAACATGTTAGTAGTACATTTCCAGTATTTGATACTATGCATATTGTTGTCCTCCTAGTAGTTATAGAGAGTACAGGATGTAGACGTGATAATTTTTCTAATCATTATTGGCACAAAAAATTTCTTCTTATTGAACTAATAGAAAATTAATTGTATATATAATCCATTGTTCCATAGTTGCAGTGAGTTATTGGGAAAACTGGCAATGATGGAAGCTGTTGATTTAAGCCTTTTACAGTTCAGCATACTAATCTAACTTTACGTTGATGCCTCGTGGTCAAACTTTTCTACTAGGTGGTTAAGGGCACGTTAAAAGAAGACGTTAAAACATGGAATTTTTGTATCTCCCAAGGTCAGGTAAATCCCCTCAGGGTTTACTTTGAAACCATGTGCAGTGCTTTACTTTCACTTTTTGCCTATAAATTAATAATCCAAGAGCTCCTACTAAATTTGTGTAGAGAACACCATATTTGTCAATGTATTTCTATTTACAAACAATTAGGTTTACAAAAGTTATTGTTTTTACTTTTTCTCTTTCAGAATGATTTCTGAAAAATTATAATTAAGCTTGGTATTTTGTTTATTTTGTTTTATTTTATTTATGTATTTAGTACAGGGTCTACAGGGTCTCACTACATATACTCTCATAGTGATTCTCCAGTTTTCAGCCTACCAAGCAATGGTATTACAGGCGTGCAGCATCACGCCCCATCTGAATCGCTGGCTCAGTGTACCCCAGGGGAGAGGGGGGGTCCTGCATTCCAGAGATTGGACCCATTTCCTGAGTCTGCCTAAGCAGGCACTTTAATCTGCTGAGCTATCTGACTGGCCCTCAAAGTTTGATATTTTAGGGCCTACATTCTGTATTTTTATTTTACCTTTTCACTGCAGTTTTATGTCTAGGTAGATTAACTGTTTTCAAAATGAAACCACATTTGCAGGACTACATACCTTCCTTCACATGCACAAATAAATCCAAGACTTAATCCATTAACTTAAGGAAGCTTTGTATTTTTTATTGTTTAACAATGATGATGTAAAAGAGTTCATCTTCAGCCTAAATCAACTTATAGATCTAATTTAATGATAGAAAAATGATGTCTTACAGCGTTCTTGACTTGTACTACCTTAACGCAAAAAATAAATTGTGTGATAGGCTTTACTCTCAGTGGTGTTAGGTATGATTTCTGCAAGCAAGCATCATTTGTTCAGTAGACCTACTTGACTGCAAAAGCCAGATAACTGCTGTCAGCTTGAGGGAGCCGCTGAATCTTTCTGTTACACTAATATGCTAGCCATACTTTCCCTGATTCTTACATCTTAGCTTCCATAGAATGAATGATTGCATGCTTGTATCCTTTCTCTTTGGCTTGACAGAACAGACTGAATTACTTAATAGGTCTTGTTCTGCCCTTTCAATTCTAGGTCTGTGTTCTCCTCTGCACTATCTGAAAGTCTTAAAAATAAAATCTCAATGAAGTCGCAGCCTCCATTTCTCTTTGAACTTTTACACAAATGTCACAATGCCCTATACTATAATTTAAAACATAATGTTTCATAAACTCTTACCCTTTGGTTAGCTTTCACATTTAGTTATTATTCATCAACATTCTTATGACACATTGACATAGAGGTACAGGAGAATTAACTGAGAAAAACAATATTCAGTTTCTGAATATTAATAATCTGAATCATGACTAGTACAGTACTTCTGAAGAAAAAGTGACTAGATGATGTTTATGGTCTCATTCTTTCTGTGGTATCATTTCAAAAATAATTAGTCCAGCTTTGTGGTATAAAGCATATAATCAAGTAATAAAGCAAATTCTGGCATCAAGTAATGGATTTTGGGAAATAAAATTGTGGTAATACCCATGATATCTAACTGTATTACCAAATTATATGTACCAAAGCATATTTATATTTCTTAAGTGCTGGTTATGTCTCAGAAATTGCGTGAACAAAATATGATGTAAATGGCTTGAACAAAATGATGTAGCTTGCATTGTAATGTATAAAAGAAAAAAATAAAAGATAATAGAATTTTAGCTGTGGATATGAACTTAGAAATAATCTCTGCCATCTCTATTACTATAAAATGGGGAAAATACACCCCATATGTACATAAATCATATGCCAAAAAGTGAATGCAACAGACATAGGAACTCATGTTATTTATTATAAAAGCAAGATACCAAGTGGAAATCGTACAAAATAAAGGGGAACTCACTTTAGGTTTCTCAGTGCCATTATTTAACAATTCCCTCTTTAGTTTACAGTTTCTTTAATTCTTTTTATTCTCTTTTGTTATTAATTATATGATGCTCATAGCATGAAATAGCATGAAAATAGTATGCTTCAGATGTAAAATTTTAGCTAGTTCTCCATTACATGTGTTTTACATTATGTGAACATTAGCAATTAGATCATGTTTAGCTATAATAATCTCATAAGAAAAAAGCACTTGAAAAAAATAAATTTAAGATACAAGAGAAGCAAAAAGCAAATTAAAATAAAAAGTTTGGGAGTAATATAAAATTAATATTGAAGTTAAAAGAATGAAAAAATATATAGAATGCATAGGAAAGGAATGATTTCCATCTAATTGAAATCATCCTTTTAAAAAGTTCATACATAACTAAATGGTATGAAATGTTAATGAGTCTTTAGTGGAAAATGTTTCGTGAGTTTGATGATTTGTACCCAACCTCCTCTGAAGCAATTACAGGAGTCTGTTGCTGATGTCCAGCTGGCAGGATGTCATCCAGGGTGCCTCATCCCCAGTACTCTCCTCTGCTGTGATGCTCTTATGCTTCCTCACTCTGCATTATCTCCTTATGAACCAAATAAAAAGCATATTCTACTGTAAAGGGACATAGAGGTAACATGCCATTTTCTAAAGTACTCTTTTTAGAACCTCAAATATTTAGCCTCATATATTCTGTACATAACCAACTGGAACAATGTCTTATTTCCAAACAAATGTACACAGCAATAATGGAAAAAAAAAAAAAAAACAGAGAAATGACTAGATGGTAAGATTGATAACCACACAGCACATTTGGTTTTTCTATGAGCCATGTATCTGTAAGGCAGTTAGGAAAGGTAATTCTTTTTTTTTTTTTTTTTTTTTTTTTTTTGGTCTTTCTGAGACAGGGTCTCATAATGCAGTTCAAATTGGCCTTGAACTCACTTTTGTAGCCCAGGATGGTCTCGAACTCGAACCGATCCTCCTACCTTAGCCTCCCAAGTGCTGGGATTACAGGCGTGCACCACCACACCAGGTGCAAGAAAGGTAATTCTGAGGGCTAAAGTAAATCATACACATTTTAGCTGTTCTTAAGAGACCACTGTGTACATGCCACTGTTCTAAGCATGAGACTTCCATCAGTGAAAAAAACCGGCATGGTCCTTCTTTCTATGCTGAGCATACCATTCCAAAAATCTCATGCAATATTAAATTTCATAATTATAGTATGTATTCTGGAAAACATAGGATCCAGAAAAAATACAAAAGGGAACACTGGCCTCATTTAGGAAGCCAGGATCAGTATGTCAATGTGGCCAATATCTACAAGCTTTAGGGTCACTACTCAATATACGTTTAATTGCCCGGCAACTGCAGGGTCCTGAGTTCAGTCTCTGGTACCACAATATATGTTTAAAAAGAAAATTATAACTGAGAATAAGTTCAAAGATTAATTACAACAAATGGGAAGCATTTTTGTTATACATTTTCATGAGAGTATGTGTTGTATATTGCCTCATTAAGCCAAATAATTAGTTTTTCAATAGTTGTATAGTCCTATATTGGATAACATGTCAAAATGCAGTCTTTCAAGGCTTGTCCCACATACTTTATTCACTTGCATTTCAGATTAGCAACAGATTGTTTTTACATTGTTGTTTTTGTTGGCACTTAAAGTACTAACAATAAAGAATCCTATTTTAAAAGTATATTTTAAAGGCTCCAAAGAAGTCTGAATTACTAGCTTTCAAGAAAGAATAACATGAAAAGTTAAATGTCTTATATGGGTCTTTTATCAGGTATGCCTTATGTTGAATCTGTTCATGGAAAAGGAAAAAGGATAGTTAATCAATTTGATGAGGAAAAAATCAATTGGTCCATTTTAGAGTTTTTCTTTTCATACTTTAAACAGTATTCAGCTAAAGGTGCATTCCCTTGAAGTTGGTGACTATATCTGACATGCCTCAAACTTCTGTCAAAGATTTATCTATGAGACCTGAAAATTATATGACTTTATGATTATGCAGAGAATAACCACTGAAAGCTTGCATTCTATTATCACCAAGTGTCTAGAACTTAAGAATCTTCTTTTATTCAAATGTACAAAATATAGAGTGTAGGGTGTTTAAAAGTGTTTCAGATTTTATAGAGTCCCTCTCAATAGATGCACTAAAATACTTAATTTTTAATGAATCATCCATGAAAGAAAATATAGTACTTATATGATTTTAAGAAAAATACATATAAGCCAGACTGTTCTGGGTTGCATCTTAGACTTCTGTAATTTGGGATGAAAATCATATGCTTACTCTTACTTTTACTTTTCATTATTGCTCCCCTTTCATATTTATTAATACAAAACTTGGCTAAGTTTAAATCAAGTCTAGACTTATTGATTGCACCTTGCCATTTAATTGTATATTCTGTTATATAGTAATAGCAGGAAAGCATTCGGAGATGTTTGCATGAAGGGTGTCATGCATAGCAAATATAAATGATGGATGGATTATGTACTAGGTTTTTAAAAGTATTAGCTAACCTACTTACTCAGCCACTTAAAAATATTTTTGAAAAATCTTAGGATCTGGGGAGACAAGGAAGATTGGAAGGGAATAAATGCTGCATTGATTATTTTTAAAAGTTAAAAGAGTGATCTGAAACAACATGAAAAAATGACATCAATACTTAATAAAATAATGGAATAGATATTCTGAGAGGAAATGTTAAATCCAGAGGCAATAAAATCAAGAACAGTAAGAACAATGATTTTTCAGACAGAAATGATGACAGCTGGTCAATATTTATTCCCAGCAGAATTTAAAAATAAAAGCAGTAGGTAGAAGAAAGAAAAGTATCATGCATATATATAAAATTCTCAGTTAATAAGTGAAGTCTGAAAAGACTCTTAATTTTATGAATAAATCAAAGTCATTTTCATGTACAACTGATCCGACACTCTACTTTATGCCTATATTAGCATCTTTAATTGTTCTGTACCTTAGTGTACCCCAAGCAGACTAGAGAATCCTTGACAGAAAATACATGAGAAGTATATGCAAAGTAAAATATTAATTTTCATTAGTGATTTTCGAACAGAATTTCTTTGTGAGTAAGAGATGCTATGGTACATGAATAAACTTTGAGTGTTAGACATTTGATTTCAGTTTTGCCCCTAATATTCTATATGTGATGTTACATACACTTAACTTTTAACATCCGTGTCCTCAACTACATAAAAGATTATAACATGTTACTTTCAATTTCCATGAATATTATAGCTATTACCTGTGTAATGTCTATATACAAATAAATACTACCCAATTATAATTTTACTAGTTCATTTACAAACTTGTAGATATTTCTGATACCCTAATACCATTACTCAGAAAGAAAGTCTCCTGAACACAGAATAAAGTAGTTGAAAATATCAGATCCTGATTTTATACAGCTATGGCATAGTTGCACAGGTGAAAATAAAATCTCAAAAAAGTTAACAACTCAAAATTCAAACTATGTAAATTCAAAGTGTAATAAAGGCTATGCCTGTAATCCCAGCACTTGGGAGGCTGAGGCAGGAGGATCAGTGCAAGTTCGAGACCAGCCTGAGCTGAAAAAGTGAACTCAAGGCCAGCCTGAACTGCATAGCGAGACGCTGTCTTAAAAAGGCAATAAATAAATAAATAAATAAATAAATAAAGGCTATGAATAAAAGGAAGAGCTGTTAGCTGAGTGCGTGTTCAGTTCTATGTTTAAATTCATGGTCCTTCTTTCCCTATCACCTGCTTTCCCACAGATCCTAGCTCAGGTCACTCAGTTCCACAGTGCACCCTGTGCTCATGATCATTGCACACAAGGAAACATCTATGAGAAGTGAAGTGACCAGGAAAATGATAAGGAAACTTTAGAAAGTACAATCGTCCCAGAAGGTGGGTTGGTTGAAGTTAGCAAAAGAGCTAAGGAGAGCTAAAGATCATCAGAACCTGGAATCCATGCGGGAGAGTTTACTTCTTTCTTTAAGATAATGTTAATGGATGCCAAGAGTTTTTCTGAGTGAACAATATCATAATCTCTGTTTCAGATAAGATACAGAATCAATTATGTGCTTATCCACTACTAATATCATCTGTTGATCTGCATTCCTCTTTTGATATTCCTCCTACTGTATCCTCCAACTAGGAGATGTAGTTCAATGTAAACATTGTATTTAACCAGCATTTAGGCCATCTCTTTTGGTATTAGACATCTGTGACTATTAATATTAATTTCCAAATTGATTGGCTTGGGTAATTCCAAGATTATCAAATCATACTGCTGGATGTAGCAATATAGGCGTGATGTTAGATCCAGCTCTATTTCTATTCCCTGGCACTGTGTTTTCTAGGCTTTTCCTGTGTTCTGTTTCCCAAAGGACATGAGTTCAGCAGCTTCTGCCAAAAGTCCTGTCCACTTTGGGCTTGAACTGTCAGTGCTTCTGGATTTGCTTCCCCACATGCTAGAGTATAGGCCTGTAAGTATTCACTCAGCCTGATTTATTCTTTAGCTCCTCTAGTAGAGGTGTCAGTATAACTTCTGCATCTCATTAAAAACAAGCAATGATGATAGATGTGTATCAGGGCAAATATTTGTAATCCTAGCACAGTAGAAAGTGGATCTAGTCAGATCCCAAGGAAAACGCAACATAGGTAATTGTGCAAGCCAATGAGATTCATTCTTTGTCTCTGTCTTCATTTCTGTCTCCTATATTTCTCTCTTTCATACAAAACACACACCTAAGGATCCTGCTAAGTATCAAAGCCTAATGCTACATCCCCCCAAAATGTAATAGTATACCACATCCCCCTATTGCCTCCAGGTAATTACTTAATTACTGCTTTCTCTCTCTCTCTCTCTCTCTCTCTCTCTCTCTCTCTCTCTCTCTCTCTCTCTCTCTCTCTCTCTCTCTCTCTCTGTCCCTCTCTCTCTCTCTCTCTCTCTCTCTCTCCTAGAAACTACCATACTGGCATTTAGGTTATCTACATGCTAAATAACATCTGTTAATTTCAAGATGACTTTCTCAAATTTTTCATATTAATTGAAAGTAAGACACCTGCTCATAGTATATCTTCAAATCTTATTTACAATCTAGAAGAATCCAATGTTTATAAGGACAATATCTTCAACATGACAGTAAAAAAAAAAAAAAGTCATTTTGTAGTGGAAATTAGAGCACATCATAGTACTTTTAATCCTTCATACCATCTACATTTGAAATAGAAATCCATTATACTTACAACAAAGGAGAAATTCTTCCCCAACTGTATTTTTTGTCCACCAGAAAAACTGATGACAATTCATGGAGACATTTTTATAGTTATATAGGAAAATGCTACTGATTTTCAGTGAGGAAAGAAAAGGACTGTAAAAACTATTCTACAATATAGGAGCAGCAACCAAAACTACTACCAAGAGTGCTAAGTTTGAGAATCTCTCAAGCTTTCAATGATTTGCAAGCCTCCATTCCATTTGTCACTTATGTTGAATATCTGCTATCTCTTTACCTGTGAGGTCAGAGAATCTCTCTGATCCTTTCTATTATCAATGTTTTTCCTATATAAAGAGGCCTAGACACTTGTGTTGCTTACAAAGTTGTTTTGTCCAACTTCAGAATGAAGAGTTCACTCTGAGAAGAGCTCATTTCTTCTCATAGAAGAACCAGGCCATAGGAGCTGCAAACAGGCAGAATCCAGAATGTTATGGGGTATGCATAGGTGTTGGCATTTTCCATCAAAGAAAAGCCAAGGACTAGATGTGAAGAGAAAAACTATGCAAATAAATTTCTGTTGCAACGTAACAAAAACTTTAGTAAACAGTAGTCTTTATATGTTATATTTTGAGAATTAGTATCTAAGAATTTCCATTAAGATCTCATATAACCCCTGAATAGCTTTCTGACGAAGTGCTATCACTATTCACGTTTACAGGTGAGAAAGCACATCAAGTTGGAAAGCCTGTCTAGAAGTCACATATGTCCACAGATAGGCTAGATAAGACTCAACCCCACAATTAGGCTGACTGTAGATTTTGCACTCTTACCATCTTACTATGGGGAGGAGTGGAGAAATGATGAAGCAGGCAAGTTAAGGCAGAGTCTGCGTAACACTCAAGACAGGACAGACTACAAACACCGCAGATGTAAACTCCAGGAGTGCTTCCGGAGATGGAGATGGTCGGAAGGAAAGAAAACTGAAGTACGCAGTTGTTAGGACTTGGAGACTGAACGGTAAGATAAAGAAAAAGGAAAAATTCATTCCTGGATGCAGTGACAGGGTAAAGGAGGAGATTACTCATCTACATTATTATTGAACATTGTTGTGGAGTCAGTGTGAAATTTTATTTTGGATAATAACTAGTTATGAGGTTTTGGAGTGTTCAATATTTAAGTGGATATGACTCAGGAGAGAGCAGTCAGGTCTTTGAGATAGCTTAGAGTAACTAGCCTATAAACTATATGAGAAAACTAATAAATTTGTAACAGGGATGGAAAAGATGATCCCAGAATCGAAGCCTACAAAAGGAACTTTTAAAAAGCATAACAGGAATATACAGGCATGTATATACAGAATCAGGACAGGTAAGGAAAGAATTAAATTGTAAGGAAAAATGTATTGCTGGAAATAAGCATAATAATTTTATCAAAAGCAAAAGAGAGATTTGGACATGGTATAGGGAGGATGAGGATGACAGAGTTCTGAAGGAGGAGAGAAAGCAGTGGGATATAGGAGCAGTGTCAGGTTGAGAAGAGCACGAAACAGGATAAGGCAGGGATAGTTAAAACGTTTACAGTGTGTATCTCTACTGCTCAGTATTTCTGCAGCATTGTAATGGCCAAAACCATCCTCTGAGAGCAACAATAAGACAGTAAGACAGGGGAGCAACACAAAGGGAGTTAAGTGATGGGAAGCTGCTGAAATATCCTTAGCATATGAAAGCAAGAGCAAAACAAAGAATAAACTAGTTGAGCCTGT
Organism: Myocastor coypus; assembly: GCA_004027025.1. Taxonomy (NCBI): domain Eukaryota; kingdom Metazoa; phylum Chordata; class Mammalia; order Rodentia; family Myocastoridae; genus Myocastor; species Myocastor coypus. The sequence continues at coordinate 39,112 of PVJA010002833.1, read as the reverse complement.
AGGATTGTTATGTATGTACTAGAGAAGATATGCACCCCAAGCACAGGGGAAGCAATCCGTTGAAGGTTAAGGAGGTGTGTAAACAACACACTGAAAAATGGTGGCAACAATCTGAAACTCCATAGACAAGAGAGTGTTCCACATACGATGGTGGTGAGATAGAAATTTGTGGGAATCACCATAGGTAAATGAAACATTGAGGTATAAAAGTAAGTGGTCAGGTACAAGATTCTGAAATTGTTGTTTCTGGATGGTAGCTAACTTTATTTGGTGGCTAGATCCAGGTACCATCAGAAGCAGACCAAAGGGCAGCGACACTGAAAGGCTCAAAGGAGTTCAAGGTCTGGTACAGAATGGCTTTCACAGGACCCAGCCTTCACCTGTTATGTGAGCAACATTTAAAGAAAAGAGTATCTCCCTACTGCCAATGCTTTCTAGATATCAGCTGTCTATCTGTCTCTTCACTCTCCTCAGGACTTCAGTCTGGATATTTTTATACACGGACTACTTTTAATTAGTCATATTTATTCCAACTATTTTTCAATAAGCAAAACTTTCTCTTAACTGATTGAAAACATCATCATATTGCAAAAACTATTTCTAAATGGTATAACTGTTTAAAGAAGTAGAATTATAGGAACATGGTTGGTTTAGTGCACATAAACAAGCACTTTTCATAGCATATGAGGAAAGGATTCTTAAGCCCACTTGGCCCTACAGAGATTATTGAGGAGTAGAGAACAGCTAAGAGTGCAAGGCCCTGCAATCTAAGAACTTGGCATTTTAAATTTGTTAAAGCTTTTGGTTTTACTGTGATAATAATAATAATAATAATAATAATAATAATAATAATAATACATTTTGTTTTTATCTCACACATCTACAAAATGAACGTTTAACATTTATATGTTGGAGATAAGATTTTGAAAGAAAATCTACATTATAATCTATTTTTGAATAGAAAAGTGATATGGATTAAACTTTCATTATCAACAATTAATATTTATTACAGAAAAAATAAATCAAAGGAAGATAAAGTGATCTTTAATAAACAGGTGAGTACAAAGAAATTTGAAAATCAATGAGGTAAAATTGCTTCATCTTAAAATGAATTAAATTAAAATCAATTTATTGCCAATCCATGAGCTATAATTTATTTAACCATCTCTTTTGGATGCAGAGTACTCAGCCATTATCTCTGACAGATTACAGAACATAGAGACTTGGCAGATGTCACCAAGGAATTTGATGTTATTATTGATAGAGGAGACATAAAATCAGGATGATTTTAGACCTCCTCATAAATGCAAGTATCCTTGAGAAGTATATCTTTATGTCTAACCTAAAGATAGGTCTTGGAATTTCCTCTTTATAACTAAGTTTATAGAGATAAACCATGTAAAATAAACTATATATTTTAAAGGCAAACTCTACTTATTTAAGGTATAAAATTTGACAAATGCATGCTTCTTTAAATCATTATAGCAAGAAAGAGCACAACTATTTTTCCATAAGCTCCTCTATGTCTCTGTCTATTCCTTATTGCTGGGACAAATACCAGCCACCCACAACTTAAAGGAGGAGATTTATTTTAGAGCAATTTTTTGGTCCATAGTCAGTTGGCTCCAGAGTAAAAAGGTCAACTGATACAAAGGCTTAGCACAGGAAAGTTGCTTCACATTATGGGGGCCATTAAGCTGGAAGAGGAAAGCAGAGGTTGGAAAGGCAACAACACACCCTTCCAGGTTACATGCTAGTGACCACCTCTTGGCCCCAAGTGTAACTTCCTGATGTCACCATTTGATATAGCACTTGAGGATTCAATCATCCTTCAAAGCCTAGCCTATGAGCACATGAGGCTTTGGAGGGGGTCCTCTACAGATAATCACAACGATCCCTGCACAATCCTGCCTCCTCTTAACACCCCTCCCCTGCATTCTCTCAGGCCCATTAACACTCCATTGGAACAAAGTAATGTCTTTTAAGTTTCATAAAAACGTCTTATGTCATATGCATATTTTCATTGGTGTTTATATAATCAGTTTAAAAATTCATCAAGGAAACTTATCCTATTAACATATTGAATAAAGGCAACACTGAGAAAAAGCTAAATGCCTGCAAACCAGTGATTATTACTTGGTCTGATCCGTCTGCACAATGTAGATTGCTACTCTACAAGGGACCTGAACACAGTATTGATACTGAGTAAAACCTAGATGACTCTGAAAATAAATGTACTGGTTGAAGGAAAGCTAAAATGATTATTACAGGATGATTTTATTCTTTGAAAACTTTGAAATACTTGTAAATTATATAGCTAACAATAATATTTATTTGTTTGTTTATTTATTTATTTTTGAGGAATCAGGGATTGAACACAGGCCCTTGCACTTGTCAGACAAGCAATTATTCTACTGAGCTATCTCTCCAGCCCTATTATTTGGGATATACATGCTTTTGTTACTTTGGATAGTAACATATTCAACCCATATCAAGCTATATCTGACTCTGATAATTAAATGTTATACTGCATTAAAAATATGCTGCTAGCATTATTTTATTTTTCTGAAGCTTTTAAGTTCAGATATTTGTTTGAATTTTGTCAAGTTTAGGTTTTAGCAATGAACCCCTACTTGACAAATCTTCATTATTTATATATTTCTGAAATCTATCAGCGTGGAGTTATGCTTTATTGTTTTTAAGGTATAATTTTTTTCTATTAAGAGAATTATATTTAATTTTGTGGACTTTTCTATTTTTATTGAATTTTTGTCAGGATCAATGTTTTGATAACTAAAAATATTTTAGATGCTTTAACTTTTTCAGCATTTATTGTAATGAGATGATATTTGAATAATTCCTGATTGAAAGAATTTAAATACTATACTATATTAAGCAGCTTTTTTATGTATTATTCATCAGTCCTCTTTGAACTTCACCATACTAAATATGTTTATGTTTAATTTTTCTCAGATCAATATTAATATTTACCTTTTCCAATAAAAATCATACTTCTTATACATTTCAAAGTCAGTTTTATTTTGATTATTATATTTATTTCACTTAGTGGAAAGTTATTATTCTTGTATCAATCAGTACAATGTTTTTGCATTTATATTGATCCCACTGATTAAGGTAATTTATGTGATCACTATACTCTATTGATTAGCCTTCACATACATGCAAGAAGTATATTCATTTTTATCTTTTCAAAATGTTTTTAAAATTTCATTCAGTAATTGGATTTTTTTTTTTTTTTTTTTTTTTGTCTTTTTGAGACAGGGTCTCGCTATGCAGTTCAGGCTGGTCCTGAGCTCACTTTTGTAGCCCAGGCTGGTCTCGAACTCACACCAATCCTCCTGCCTCAGCCTCCCGAGTGCTGGGATTACAGGCGTGAGCCACCACGTCCGGCTAGTAATTGGATTTTTTTAATACAGTTTCTCCTTATGTATCCCAGGCTGTCCTTGAACTTACAAAGCTGTCTTCTTGCCTCAGCTGTCCAAGTTCTGGGATTGTAGGCATATGGTACCATGTCTGGCTTATTTGACAATTTCTGTATGTTTTTCTCAATTAACAAAATAAATGGGAATGAAGCATATCACAAATATTTAGGTAGCGTTATTCCTTGAGAATCTGACCAAGATCATTGACAGCAATGGCAGAAAACACACAGCCAAGGATTTTGCAATATTTTAGGAGTTCATGATATGAAGTCGCCATCTTCATATCTTGAAAATTTTCTCTTGTACTTAATATATAGTGGATCCAAATACTTTGCACTAAATCTGAAGACATAGCTTTACTCCTTTACTATTGTAATTGCCAATATAATTTTAAGTATTTAAAAATCTACCATTATGTTCCATATAATTGTAAAATAAATTGTTCTTCATTCTTTTCTGAGTCACAAATGAAACATACACTCAAAACTGTGAAGTATTGCAGCATCTGATGGTTTCAGTTCTTTCTCTCAAATGAACTTATTGCACTTTACTGATACTTTTGTAGAAGAAGATATAGGCTACATGTAGTCATTTAATTAAATTTGAAATAAAATCATTATCTTTCTTGAGAAGGCAAAAGGCTGTTTTCAAAGTAAAGCTGGAGATACACAGAGTTTTGATTTTTTTTTTTTTTTTTTTTTTGTCTTTTTGAGACAGGGTCTCGCTATGCAGTTCAGGCTGGCCTTCAGCTCACTTTTGTAGCCCAGGCTGGTCTCGAACTCTCACTGATCCTCCTGCGTCAGCCTCCCGAGTGCTGGGATTATAGGTGTGCGCCACCACGCCCGGCTAGAGTTTTGATTTCTTTGTGACAGAGTAAAACAAATGTAGCACACCTTCAAACATATCACTTATTTCAATCTCTTAAAGTTATGCAGGTTTTGCTCTTGATACAAAGAGAATTATATTTTACTTTATTTTGTGCAGCTTTGCACTATGTAGCTCAGACACAGTGATCCTCCTAATGTCCTCCTCCCTAGTGCTAGGATTACAGGCAGGCACCACCACGTCTGGGCTCCATCAAAGGATGGGCCTGCCTGAGGTGAGGCGACACTACATTTGGTGCAAGGGATCAAACTCTGGACTCTGCTCCTACCTAAGCAAGTGCTTAGCGGCTGAGCTATGCCACCGACCCTGAAGAAAAATTATTTAACCAATTAACAAGTGAGTTGTTTTATCAAATAAAAGAGTATAAAAGGAACAAGATATATCTTGCTGAAAATATTGAACATTCACATTTTTTCTTACCAGATTTTGCTTAATAAATTTGCACAATGGGTGGATTTATTTATATTTAGGCAACAGAGCAATATATCAGCTTGGTTAGCTACAGTTTAGACAACTTCAGAGAAACTGAACTCCTTCAAACTGCACGGGAACTGTATGTTAATATAAATACGTAGATAATTATATATCTTTAAAAATGAATTAATTTGTTTTAAGAAATGTGTAAATTCTGTATATTAATACAGATAGCTATATATTAATATGTTAATGTAACTATATATTAGTATAGATAGCTATTTACAGATAATTAATTTTATTCGGTAATTGGACTTTTTTAAATACAATTTTTCCCTGTGTAGCCCAGGCTGTCCTTGAACTTAAGAAGCTGTCCTTGTGCCTCAGCTGTTCAAGTTCTAGGTTTATAGGCATGTGGTACCATGCCTGACTTATTTGATAGTTTCTGTATGTTTTTCTCAAATTAAAAAAAATGGGAATGAAGCATACCACAGACTTTAAAAATGATTTTAAAATCTTTTAATTTGTTTTGAGAAACTGCATAAGTATATACTAATATGTTAATATAGTTAACTATATATTAGTATAGATAACTATTCATAGATAGTTATGTGTCTTTAAATTATATAATTTGTCTTGAGAAAATACATAAATATATCAAGGATATGCAATACTTAATTTGAAGAATCTGCTAAACTGAACTATTTTCAATAGGAAGAATGTGCTTGTTTTGGCTTTTCATTCTTGTTTGGCTGTCTAGCGGGAAGAATCTGGACAGTCAGTTAGGCAACAATTGGTCATGCAAAGGAAAAGACCATCTATAAAACAACAATCTGTGAAAGTGAAACACTGACCAGTTGCTACTATACTGTTTTCGTTTGCTGATGTTCTTCTAGTAATTTTGTTCCATGTTGAAAATGGTTAACTTGGTACTTATTATAATAGTGTATGTGAATAAAAGAATAAATTATGAATGGTTGATTCCTATTGATGTGTTTGTTTTCTATCAGGAATGTATCTTGTAACAACAGTAAAACAATCTTCTTTACTTTCCAAAGTGAACACTCTACTGCCTGACTTTAGATATAATTACTTCACATAATTGTTTCTGTCACAAATAAATGAAGCTTTAAAAGAACAATGCAATCATTACAAGTACAGCATCTTAAAATATATATTATATTGGGACTCTTATTAGTACTGTTTTGTTGGTTGGTGTTAATGACTAATAAATTATTAAGCTCTGTAACCTCAGGCACCAAGAAAACAGATACCTGTGCATGTGATACATCCACGGGTAACTATAAATACACTCTTGTTGCTAAATGAAAACTCAGTCCAAGCAGTAGTTTATAGTCAGCATGCTCTGCTCAGTTCCAGTAGAAATACACTAAATTGCAGAAGGGGAATAAAATCAGAAAGAAAATGTGGGGTGTCCTGTGGGCTCAATGATGGAAAAGACCAGAATTATTTTGGCTGAGGCTGCCTTAAGGGCAGCTCTCATGCGGGGGGACCAACCCCCAGCACTAGAGAGACTTTGCCAAATCATATGCTTTAACCAACTGAGCTCAGTCCACATAGCCTAGGACCAGAATTAAACTAGAGGGTTACCGAGACTTCCCAAGATGATACCTGGGAAATGAGGATGAGTTGGAAAGATACTCCCCACCCCTGAGTTTATACTGAAATGTAATCCCTAATGTATATAGTGTAAGATAGAGTTCTTTGAAAAGTGATTAGTACATGAACCCATCCTCATGAATGAATTAATACCTTTTAGATTTCATTATTTTTTAATTTTTTTGTGCAGAGTCTCACTATACAGCTCAGACTCAGACTGATCCTTCTGTGTTCTGCCTCCCCAGTGCTGGGATTACAGGCATGCAACACCAAGCCTGGACTCCATCACCTGCTCAGCATGCCCAAGGGTGGGGCTGGCATGGCATGAGGGACCAGGGATCAAACCCCGGCCCCTGTGCTTGCCTAAGCAAGCTTTTAGTCCGCTCAGCTATCTTGCCAGCTCTTTTTTATGTTTTAAAGTATTATATTCTTTATTTACAATTTGATTGGAAAAAAAAGAATAGAGAAAATACAGGACACTATGACTAATTCCATTTGGTTCATGTTCCATTTCAACCGACTACCAAAATGTTCCACGATATACAACACTGAGCCTGCACTGCCAGTTTCCTTTATCAAGCATCGTGCTCACATTCCAGGCAGTCTTTACACCATGTAAACACAAAAGAAAGGAAATCGCCTACAACCAACAGGATCAACAGTTCAGTTCACTCTTCCTGCTGATTCTAGAGGGCTTACTCTCCTCCACAAAAGGAATATTTTTCCTGTGTGTTCTCTTATGACTTAGGCTACATCTCATAGTAACTTCATAGCAGCTCATTTTGAATTGAAATACAGAAGTTGTTGCGGAAAATGTTTCCTGCAGCTGTCCACTCAAGTAGGAAGAGTAACTGCTTTTCCAGGTTGTGATTTTCACTGGGCATATGTTAGTATCAGCAACTGAATTTACATTGAAAAAACACTTCATTTAAAAGAGTTATTTCCTTTCCTTTGAATTAATGTCTTTTAAAAGCAGCTTCAGAGTTTACCTCTCATTCATTTCTGTCTGCACTGTGAAGCCCTTTCATTTTTCTGTTGTCTTTCTGTCCTGTGTCTGTGTGAGGACACAGAACTGCCTCCTTTGGAGGACAGAACAACAACCTAAAGGCAGAGCCTAGCCCCTTGTCAGACCTGGGTCTCCTGTGACCTCAATTATAGTTTTAGCCTCCAAAACTGTGGAAGGTAAGCTTTTACTATTGATGTTATCATTCAGTTTTCAATATCTTGTTGGAGCACCCAAAATGGAATAAGATAACAAATAAGTTACCTATATCTAGTGGGAAACACTTTAGCAAAGCCCAAGATTTAGAAATGTGGTGAGAAAGAAGGAGCACAGAGGACAGCCCATTACATTTACACTTAGGTCATTTGGATTTGGTTTAGTAGCTATCTACATGCATTTTGCCCATGTTGTTATAAAGAGAAAATGACAGGATTTTAAATGTAAAACTAGAATATCCTATTGCTGGTAATAGGAACAACTGGTAAAAACAGTGGTGTTGCAAATGTGAGACAGTAACTAGAGCTGTTGCAATAATTCAAATCAGCATGACAGGAACTTGGGCAAAGGAAGTGTGGACAGTGAGATAGTGAGAGTGGAGATAAATGAACAATGCAATGTGAAAGAAATGATAAATTAGACCTGGAATGGCTAATATAGGAAAATGCATCAATGATAGCTTTTGAGATCTCTCGTGCAATTGAATGTTTAATGCTTCAGCTCAGAATTCAACTCAGAATACAGAGATTGACCAACATCTGGAGGAAGGAAATGAATTTTCAACGTAGGAAACACAAGAGCCCTCCAAGATGCGCATGAAAAAGAACTGTGAAAAACAGAAAAAAAAAAAAAAGTCACGATATTTAGAAGAGATTTTCGAGATAGACATCCACATTTGAAGTCTTGGGAGGACACACAATACTAAAGGCAAAGACAGGCATATGCCTTGCTAAGAGAACAGAATAGGGCAAGGAAGAATTTCCCTCAGTGCTTTGAAGACTTCCAGAGAGGACTCTCACCTTGGCATCTGAAACACTTTTTCCATGGCATAGGAAAGCTTGAGAGAGATGTAGCTCCTTTTCAAATACCCGAGATGCCTCTCATAAATTCTTATATGAAAATTGAGCAATTCATTCTGAAATTTATATAATTACTAGTCCAGAACACCTTGAGAGTCTAGTGCTAATTACAGCTTTAAATTTAAAGGACAACTTTTCTTGTAGCACACTCACTGAGTATACTTTCTGTGAAAAATCTCTACCTATAACCCAAAATCTCACACTGGATTTAACTTTACCATTTGGAGATCTCACTCTTCCTTGGCCCAGAAGAGGAATCCAAATAAAAACTTTATCTCACCCATGTGCTCACTTTTTCTCACAACATACAAATGCAACCCTAGAAGTCTTTCCCACCACCTATTATTCTATATTCATCTTTTCCAGATGTACAGTAGCAAAAGATACCTGAAGTATAGGTGCTGTACCCGTTAGTGGTGTCAGTGCAGGAGGGAATGGCACTGGCTAGCTGCAAAAAAAGCACACTGTACTAATCCCATCTGCTCTGTGCTACTATTACATTTTCTATCTTCAAGAAATTATTTTCTGTCTTGGATTCTGGGATATCAATTATCTTTTACATTTCAGGTTTTCCTCTCACTGAATTCACTTCATCTGGCTTTTAAAAGATTTTCAGTAATATTTATTGGCCCTCATATTTTTAATTTGTTTATTTATTCATCTTTAATGCATTTGTTTATTTCAGGGTCTCACTCCACAGCTCAGACTCGTGGAGAGCCTCCTGCTGTGAGCCTTCCCAGTGCTGGGGTTATAGATATGGGCTGCTATGTCTGACTCTATGGCCAGCTCAGCCTACCGTGGGGGTGGCATTCGCATGGCATGTGGTGCCAGCGATCAAGCCATTGTCCCTGTGCTTGCCTAAGCTTGCCTAAGCCAGAGCTTTACTCTGCTGAGTTATCTCACTGGTCGCTCTTTTCCTTTAATACTATCATTGTTTTTATTCATTCTCTAAATTTTTTCCTAGCCAAGAAAGCAGTAATGTGATGAAAGACACATATGGTTGCCACTTATGGATAAAATCCAAGCACTGCTACAGCCTAATTGTGAAAAAGATTTTTAGTATTACTTAGCATCATTTTCACCATTATTAATTATATGTTTTATCATGCTATATTCTAAGACTATGATACAGTGCTTTCATCCAATTTATGAAGCATAGAATAATCACTACATCTAGTTTTTCAATCTAGAATATTTGAAGACTCTGATTATTAGTCTGTATATCCAGTTATTGTTTTAATATCATACTATAGGTAGACTTGGAAGCCATAAATCACCAGCATGTCTCAAAGTGTCCTTGTGATATTCCTTCTCAAAGTATTCCTTCAAGTATTCTTTCCTGAGTCCTTGTCTCACCAAGTGAGCCCTTACTCACCAGTTTTCTTCAGGTTTTCCAAACTAGAATTTGACAGACATCTTGCAGTTTTCTACTTGATCCTACAGAAACACAATCAGGGACTTTTCCCTTACCAAACAAAGGCACATATGTGTTTCCTAACACTTTTACTGCCTGATGCTTATTACCCTCAAGACCCTTATCAATCAGCCTACTCCTACTAGGCTGGTCTGCTTTTCACAGAAATAATCTGCACCCTACCTTTACATCATGCTGCTGCTCATAATCCTGCATCACTCTATCTTCCATGAGGCACTTTGCAGAAAAGGAATCCTATAGTACTTTTATTAACCTATAACAAGGCTTTGAAGTCCTTATTCTTGGTTAATTTAATGACTTTATTCTTAAACATTTATGTTATCCCCATCCATGCATATGTGAAGTTTGACATCATAGTACTGACTTTCAAGTCTGTGTTTACTTTTTTTTTTATCTTCCCAGTATATTCATCTCTTATTTAATTGTCATATTTATGACTTCAGCTAATGTAATTTTCCCTCAGTCATTCTCATCCCAGTTACAATCCAAACTGTGGTGTTTCTATAACTAATTATATTCTGTTACACTATAGTATTCGTTACTTTTCTTTTGTTGCTGGGACAAAATATCCTAACCCAAATAGGAAGGAAAGCTGGCAGGGTGATGCATGTCTATAATCCCGGCACTTGGAGGTTGAGGCAGGAGGATTGATGTGAGTTTGGGACCAGCCTGGGCTGCAAAAATGAGGTCAAGGCCAGCTTGAACTGCAGAGGGAGACCCTGTCTCAAAAAGACCCCATCCCCAAAAAGGAAATGCTTATTTAGCTCACAGTTTGTGGAGGTTTTAGCCCATTTTTGGTTCCATGGCAGACCATAAGGGCCATTTTTGGTCCTTATGGCAGGGAGCAGCAGTTCAGGGTTGCAGAAAACCACAAAGAGCAAAGGCAAAAAGGAGGTGTAGGAGTTGCAGTGGTAGGTGCAAGCCTCTCTCCTTTCCTTACATTGCCTTCACACTATTTGTCCCAGGGTTGGTGTAGCGCTCACACCTATAATCCTAGCAGAGCTCTGACCCGTATTCCAGGCCTTGGACCATGAATTAACCAGAAACTCTAGAATTATGCTTCCATAACTGTAGGAGGCTTTGAGCAGACAATTATACACAAATCACAACTGCTATCACTACCATGACTTTATTACAACTTCTCCACATTTACTTGTTGTGCTTAATATTTCAGTCTTGAATATTTTCACGTTGAATGAAAATACCAATGGTTAAACCACATTTTGATGAACTAAGGAGGAATTCTGTTTTGTTTTGTTTTGTTATGTTTTGTTTTCTGGCTCAGACTATCTTAAGAGTAGGTCTGGGGACTGAACTGCCATCCCCTGTGCCTGATTTGGATTTCCCATGCAGGCACTTAAGCTACTGAGCTAATCTGTAAGCCCCCAAACCTTGAGAAGTGTGCTTTGTTTGTTTGGTTTTTGGCTGGCTCAGGCTGCCTTAAGTGCGAGTCTCATTGATGAACTAAGAAATTAATTTTATTTTTCTATAAGGCAATAATACTTCTTCCACAGTTGTACATTTTTGTGGTGTTAGAATAGTTTAGCTTCCATTAATTTGTAATTTCCAATTAATTGTATTGATCTAAGTAAAATAGCAGCAGCAGCAGAAGTTCTCAGATGCTCTATTGCATGATGGGCTAAAATCACCATGTTACATACATTTCCTGTGTTGTCTCCTTATCTATAGAATGTGAACATTAACCTTCTTGATGATAATTTTTGACACAAAATCTGGAATAGGAAGTGTTCAGTATTAATGATTGGAGTTATTAATGTCATCTTGTACAGTGATACTGACAAAAGCAATTGGAATAGGCCGTCACTGAAAGCCAACATTCGTGCTTCCTTCAGTAGCATATATATTCTAAAAGCCAACATTGACTCGAATTCAAAAGAAATAAATTTACTTATGTGACAAAGTATTGTCCAAAGAACTGGCATATTTCACTAGAGCCATTGTCATTTGTGTGGTGACATTCAGAATGCAACAACATAACACCAAAGCATCATTTGAGTGATACACATAAACCCATGCCTATAGCAGATGAACAGATTAAGAAATGTGGGATATACCCATGATACAGTAAAGCACTATTGTGCAAATAAAGAAAGACAAATTTTAGTCACTTGTAGGAATATGGGTGCACCATCAGACCATAATACGACGAAATCAATCAGACACACAAGATCAAGGACCAAGGCTGGAGATAGCTCAGTAGAATAAGCACTTCCCTGGCAAGCGTAAGGGCCTGAGTTCAACCCCCAGTACTGAGGAAAAAAAAAAAATAAGATCAGGATCACATGGTGTCTCTTCTTAGTTTGTGACAAACACAAACTAAAAATAAAAAGCCAACTAAAAGAAAAAGAATCAGGAAGATAGACCTGTGTCAAAAGAAAGATAAAAGGAGGCAGGTAAAAAGGGAAGAGTAGGGGACTGAAAAGGAATTGAGAGGGCTTATGGAACTAGATTGTATTATGTACATGAACAATTTTAAAACTGTAACATCAAGTGATTTCTTTTCTCTGTTTTTCATTTATCTGCCTGATAGAGGGTCTCACCACGCAGCTCAGACTTGTAGTGATACTCTTGTCTCTGTCTCCCCAGTGCTAGGATCACGGGGCGGGGGGGGGGGGTACCTCCATATACAGTTCTGGGGCTGGCAGTGTATGTGGTACCAGGAATCAAACCGTAGTCCTTATACTTGCCAGGCTGGAACTTAGACCACTGAGCTGTCTTCAAAGCCCAGTGACACCAATTTCAGTCTAAGTTCTCTAATGAATATAAATCGGCATGCTCATATCCTCTGATTTCTTTAGTAACATGCTAAGAAACTAATGTGAGGAATGCATATTTCAAATACATGGAATTAATACTTATTAAATTTAGCTTTGTGAGAAGATCATTATGCCCTACAATGAAGGGAGGAGAAATCGCAGAAAATGTTTTGAGATTTTTGGCTCTGAAGTTATTGAACATTCAAAGTGAGCAAATGACTTAATTGCATATCACTCTATCTAAATGATCATTGATAATGATAGCATGAAGATGATGATGATGATGATAATAATAACTTTCTCCCTATTTATTTCAGGAAAAAAACAATTTATTATTTAGTATATCATTTTGGAAATAAGTGGAAGAATTCTATACTCATTTGATTTTAAAGTTAAACATAAATTTAAGGAATAAAAAAGGCATGATCTCTAACTGTCCCTAAGACCTGTCCATAAAACATGTGAGATATTTTACATAAGTACAGAATAGAAAGAAGCTCTTTGTTCAATCCAAAGATAAAAATCAAATCAAGTCTTCTGAAAGCACAAATGTTAAAAATGGAGGTGGCATGTAATTTTTCACATATAGATACTACTTGAATTATTTCGTGAATCTTATATTACATAGCCAAGCAATATGCTTTACTTTACTCTTGGAGGAATGCCAAATGGTCATAATATTGATGAAAATATACAGTACCTGAAATAGGCCAAGTTGATCTTTGAGTATGATATCCTTATAACCACTGACTTGCAAAGAAATTTTGTTCCAAATTTAATTATAATGACTGATAGATAGTCTATAGTCTTAAATACAGCAACTCCTGGATATTCTACCCTGGCAACTTAGTGCTTATCTTTCATATTTGGAGTTGTGATAGTATAAATATAGCCACATTATAATTTTATCAAAGTATAAAACACAAGTGACCTTTATTTTAATAAGTGATATCCATACTATGAAATGTACAGGAGTAAAAAAACTACCTACTAGACAAAAAATGAGGCCATCTTTTAGCAGAGTTAATGTATTAACGTGTGTTAATAAGATAATATTAATGCTAATATTGGAGCATTTCAAGAGGAAAAGTTAGGCATCACCTTTTCATTTTAAAAACAATAGTAGTGCCACTTGGTCTTAGAATATGATTATTTTTGAATGCCACAGGATGAGCCTTTCATAACTTAACATTTTAATCACCTCAAGGTGATTTGCTTCTACTGTGAGAAACCCTGTGTTGGCACTTTCCCCACATGTTTGCTAAGCATAATCACATATTAGCTGCAATTTTCTTTGCCACATAAGACTTAATTATGCTCAAGAATAAAACTTCCTTTTAATAAAAGGTGCAAAATACCACAGATACCCAGTTTGGTCTAATACTGAGACTGGAAATTCATTACCACTAGAAATGTCAGTTCTGATGAAGCATTAAAAAAATTCCAAGAATCAAATTCTAAATGTCTTTGCTAAGCTGTTTTATGGTAGCATGTACCAATGGAAATGTGATGAGTCTTCATGTAAAAATGCTGATTTGAATTAGATTTCGAATGTATGTCATCCTCAATTAGCCTTTCCTTCATCAAAATGATCTCACAAACACAGGGAATGAATCTTTATTTCCTCCTTTGCACATGGGAGGTCATTTGTCAGATTTAATATACTTCTACCTACGTCTTCCTACATGCTCAGAGTTCAAGATGGATGGCCATGGACTTCCAGAAAAACTTTTTGCTTAAAACTTAAATCAAATTTTAATATATTATCAGAATATATTCATATTGAGGATAGGAATTGAAGTTACATTTATTAAAATAACTGTTTTATTTTCATTTAAGAGAAAAAGAACATCATTTAATTTTAATTTTTCTTCTCCCCAAAGTTCATGTACTTCCAACTATGTAGATAATTCACATTGAGAAAAATGATATCATCGAGCATGTTTATTCTTGAATAATTCAGATACATACGTGATTTGGTCCTGTAATAATAATAGAGAATATAATATATAAACACAATCACACAGTTTTAAATAGTCATTTATTTAAAGTATGTCATTCTATAAAATTTTCAAAGCTCACATTCCAAAAGTTAGTTGATTCTGGTGGCCCTAAGTATAAGCAATTATGAACCCCATTAACATCATAATATGGTCAGCCTGGATATATGAGATTCTTACACTGGTAAGTTTTTCAGATAACCTAAAATAAGTTGTTATGACTGCCTTTTCAGGAAAGGTGTACACATTGGAAACATCTGTGTTTAGCAGACTATTCTCAGAAGAGTTTAGTTGTTTCTGAGAATATTTGATTTCTTATAATTATGACCAATAACTTGACTTTTGTTCTAAATTTATGCCTTGACAAACATTTAAACATGAAGAGAGAAGAAAGGCTTTTTCAGAAACTAAAATTACTCAGCATGATATTGTCTTCAAGGTGAGAAAATAACACATATAATGGGAAAATCTTTCCTGCTTCGCCAAAGTGACGACGACTCTATGATTTTGTTTGTATAATGTCTGTTATTCTCCGATCATATTAGAAGTTAGTGAACAATGCTATGAACTGGGTATGAGACTGTGTGATAGCCCCAAGAAAAATTTACAACAAATTTTAGCATGTTATTTCTATGAGGAAAACAAAAAGACTAAGGGTACAATATGCATAAGTTTTATTAATGTTTTAAAGAAGATGTTTTACTAATATCAACAATTGTTAGTCAATAGTCACTTCGGTATGGCCCAGGAATATAATGATATTAAACGGCTTTTCAACTTTCAGGTTAAATGGGAAAAAACAAAACAACAACAACAACAAAACTTTCTAATGTCCCCTGCTCTAATGACAAACCAAGCTATTAAAACAATTTTAAAAGCCACTGCCATTTCATGTTCTTAGTTGAAGCTCATGAAAATATGAATACGATGATTAAGTGTGTATTTCAAATCACAATTATTTAACTTACGATTTAATTTCCAGAAATTAAAATTGTAGTACTTCTGTGATTTAAATAGCATACTAGTTTAAATCTCATTAACGTTGTTATTTATTAAGCAAGTTAGCCACATGTTTTAACATTACAGAAAGATGTGTTTACAGAAAATGCTTGGTACAATGTTCACATGGTATTTTGGAAATTGAGTATATAATGCATTGTCGGAATCACAGTAAAAGAGAAAGGAGAGTATGAACAAAAAATGTAATGGTATTAACTGTTACTTATATTTGGAAAAACACAAAAAAATTATGTAAAACATAATTTCAAAACAAATATTTTATTTTATACTAATTTAAACAGAATAATTTACTCTAAAATATATCATAGACAATTTTTAAAAAGATTTCCATAATGATATAGCGAAGAATATCCTTAAGAATGAAAAACGACTGAGATGAGGAGAAAGACGGAGTGGTGGGGAAGAGATGCACTTATGTGTATATCCAGGATGGCTAGGAAAATTGTACTGTGGGTTGCTGCTGGTCTATGGAAAGGAGCAGTTAAGACTTACTTTTTTCCTTTTTCCAATTTTATATACATATATCTACATATATCTAGTAATCTAAACAACTAATTTGAAGACAGCACTGTGCAATACAACAAATACTGTTGAACATATAATTTTGCTTAGTGAATTGTGATAATTTTTTTTTTTTTTTTTTTTTTGTCTTTTTGAGACAAGGTCTCGCTGTACAGTTCAGGCTGGCCTTGAGCTCAGTTTTGTAGCTCAGGCTGGTCTCGAACTCTCACCAATCCTCCTGCCTCAGCCTCCCGAGTGCTGGGATTACAGGCGTGCGCCACCAAAATTGTGATAATTTATATTTATTTGTTATCATTATTTTGTATTTTGTATTTTTCTTAAAAAAGAGAGAATAAAGCCTTACATTAAGTTTCATAAAAAATTCAAAACTCTTAAAATACAGGACAGATACTAGAAAAATAGGAAGAACATGTTGAAATCAGAAGTTGAATGAAGAAAAAGGGAGTGAGAAGAAAAAATAGGAAAAGCAGTTGAGAAAGAAAATAGAGGGCCAGCGAGATAGCTCAGTGGTCTAAAGTGCCTGCTTGGGCAAGCTTAGGCAACAGCAGGGATGACGATGATTCGATCCCCGGCACCACATACTGTGAGAGCCCCACACCTAGGGCAGGCTGAATTGGCTATAATATAAATATAAATATATTTGTATACATATATATACATATGTATACATATGTGCATATCTATATATATGTGTGTAGATACAGATACAGATACAGATACAGATACAGATACAGATACAGATACAGATATAGATATAGATATATCTCCCCGGCACAAGTGCCTGCCTGGCAAGTGCAGGGTCCTGAGTCTGAGCTTCAGTTACACAAAAAAAAAAAAAAAGAAAGAAAATAGAAAAAATGAAAATAAAACTTGTGTAAATGAGGATAGAAATGAGAAGAAATAATTAAGATATATCATATACAGGTACAAATTTCGTATGATGGATATGGTCATTACATATGGCAAAAATATATTAATAAAAGATAAAGAAATATAATTAATTTTGAAACAGATTGAAATATTTTCTTTTCTATACAAATACAAATGAATCCATTAAATACCTAATACAACATTATCATTTAGAGAAATTAATATTGTCTATGGATATTAGAAAAGATTGTTGGATAAATTCAAAGATTTTGTGAAAGTACTTGACATTATGAACTCTTAGAGGAAGCAAGTATATGGAACTTGGAAATTATAACTTTTATTCACAGTGATCATTATAAGATCAGAGATGTGTTAGTCTTGTCCGGCCCAGCACCTCTTTTGTAGTCTTTGGTTTCACCGAACTGAAGTTGTGATCAGAGGAGAATGACAACTAATACACAAAATAATGACACAAATTCAATATTGAGAATTGGTGCTATGAAAATGGAGAGTAGGACATGGTGGCAGATGGAGACAGTGGTAGACAAAGCATGAAGAAAAAGAGGCTGCCTGTGCTTGTACCTAACGGTGTTCAAGGAGGAAGCTGTGTGACAGACACGGGTACTGATAGGCAAGAATTGGAGAGCAATGAGCTCAGCATTGGATGGATAGAGGCAATGGCAGGGAGGCCAGAAAAATAAAACTAAAGAAAGAGGATTGACAAAAGACATTGGAAATAAAATAATAATGCTGGTAATAGCAAGATAACTCTCTGAAGCTCACTGAACGCGTAATAGGCACTAGCTACAGGGTTAATGTTTAATATGCATTTCTGTCGCAGCTGCATTCTATAGTTAAAGTTATATTTTTACTAAAAGTCACTTGGCAAGCGATTGAAGAGTTACAAATAGAAGATGAGTAAAGTTGGATGACCACTAGCTTTCTTGCCAGATAGATATGGTATAGATATATATTTTAAAGACCTTCAGATATTTTGCACATGTAAAACAGAGGGAGAGGAAGACATAAAAAGAAAAATAGACCCCAGAAATTTAAACAGTTCAGAATAGATTGGAGGGAAAATCAGAGCTAGGGTGATATTCCAGTATTCATTTAAGGTGTTGATGACTTTCCCATATATTGGATATACTGCAACCTTAAGAGAAAGTGTGAAAGTCAGAAAGGGGCCTTAGGTGATGTGTGAGCACATGTGTCCCTTAGGTTGATGTGGAGAAGGCAAACTCTGGGAAAGAATGGCATATGAAATGGCCAGGTCTGCCTCACAAGCCAGCAGCCTCACACATGAGTTCAGTGGGCTTTCACGAAAAAAGAAAACACTGGAAATCATGAAAGAAGATGGACCCCACTGCACATTTTTAGATATCTGAATATTCATATTACATGGGACCATGACAGCAAACCAAGTTATTTAGAGTGACATTCATCCATTTTTTCCCCCCAGAACCGGAGATTGAAGTCAGACCCTTGCGTTTGCCAGGCAAGTACTTATTCCACTGAGCTATCTCCCCAGCCCCACAGAGTGACGTTCAGAAGGGACCAGTCAGCACATGACAGAGCCTGGGTGGATCAGCGAAGGCAGCTGGAAAAAAAAAAAAAAAAAAAAAAAAAAAAAAAAAAAAAAAAAAAAAAAAAAAAAAAAAAAAAAAAAAAAAAAAAAAAAAAAAAAAAAAAAAAAAACCCTGCAGTGATTACAAGAAAAAAACCAGAATTAGGCCGAATGAAAGTATGAGCAAAATGGTTTTCTGAAAAAGAGTAGCATTCTGTCTCAAACAATATAAAAGCAAAGTCAGGAAACCAAGCACTGGATCTGACAAAATTAAGAAGATGATATATTCATAAGAGTTAATTTTGGGAAATAGAATTGTTTGGGTTTTATGGAAGAAACAATGCAAAGATGGTGAAAAGGGAAAACATTTTTAACAGTTACTTAAAAGATAAAATTCATTGTAGAGACAATAGAGAGATGTGTTGTTCAAGATATTTTCTTTTCTTTTCTTTTAAATAGCTTACTTTAATGTGAGCTTGCTTTAAGATGAGGAAAATGTTCAGTGAAGTCTTGTGTTTCTTCATCATTAATAGGGAGAATATAAAATAACATCTTATTGTAAGACTTGGATGAAGTGTGTGTGTGTGGGAAACCTGGTGTATCATATGCAATCAAATAGTAGTTATGGTGTCCTGGAGATAGCAATGATAATGTTGGTGATCACAGAATGTTCTGTATAACTGTCCTTGATAACAGAAGAGCACAGTTTATTGTCAGAAACTATCTTTAATCTGAATAGGCAGAACAGACACGTGGATAAAATAACATTAATCTGTTAAATTGAAAATTAATGTTGAAGGACAGGCCAAACAGCTCAGCAAATTAAAGTGCCTGCAAGCAGATGTAGAGGCTGGGCTTCCATTGCTAGGCCTGCTGTGTAGGCCCCACTCCGGGAGCACGCCGGGATGGTAATTGAGAGTGGGTGTGGTGGCATGCACCTGTAACCTCAGCTCTTGGGAGGCTGTAAACAGGCAGATCACTATGATCCCGATCTACTAGGGAGATCCTGAACATCTTGTAGACCCTTCCCTAAAATAATACAAAAAAGAGAAAAATAAAATTAATGTTGAATTCATCTATTAGTTTTTATTTTTTAAATGAAAATGTAATTTTTCATTCTTTCAATGAAAAACTAAGGGCCATAAATTCTACGATATACATGAAAAACCTTTCTAGAACTAAAGGAACTGTAGGGCCAGCCAGATAGCTCAGTGGACTAAAGCACCTACTTAGGCACAGAGCAGAGGCCTTCTGTACTAGTCCAGCCTCCAGGGTACCCTGAGATGGCAATGGAGACTGGTTCTGGCGGTGAGTTCTTATAATCCCAGCACTTGGGAGGCTGAAAACAGAAGGATCACTGAGTCCAATCTACATAGTGAGACCCTGTAGACCCTGCTGCCCCTACACTATATATGTACTAATAGATAAATTAATTGATTAATTAATTAATTAAAAGGAACTTTGGCCTCAGAAGAAATCATATATAATGAGAAAAAGAAATTAAAAAATAGGACTAACATGTTCACAGAATATCTGATAAAACCAACTGAAAGGAGCAAAGTTGTAGTGGTGCTCATGGTTTCCAAAATTTCAATCCATGATTGATTGTCGCCATTGACCCTGAGATAGGACAATACACCACAGGGCCTGGAACATCTGGCAGAGAAGGTTGCTCTCCCTATAAGAGCCAGGAAGTAGAGAAAAATAGTGTGAAGGCCTATAGTCAGACCACATCCTGTTATGCCATCGCAAGTGACTGACTTCCTCCAGAGATGCTCCGCATCCTAAATTTCCTCCAGTTCCCTGTAGTCTGTGTCCATAGATGATCCTAGTCCTCCTGACCCAATCACCATGGAATACTGCCTCTCCCAAGGTCACACCAAGTCGTAACAGATGCAAGACTCTTTCATAGTATCTCTCTCACGAAGACCTGTTTGAACCGAAATAAATCACCTACCACACTAAACTTCACTTCATGCATTAGTACCTTGAGTTTACACAGACGGATTTTTATTTGTTTTAATAGACCTAGGAATCACAACATTTAATATGAAATGTTGTATATTTATCCATTTGTATAATTTTCAAGTAGATACAAAAATTATATAGAGCCCTATCATACAAATAATAAAGATGTTTTCCAGCATACATGAATTCCAGAATACATGAATGATATGATGACTGTTAGTTGAGACTGCACATAACTGATGAATCTTATCTAGTATTTTTCAAAAAGCATATTTAGTTTGTTTCTTTAATAAATTTTCTGTGTTTCAAAATTCAGATAATACACTATGCTCATACACTGTGTAGATAGGAGCAAAACAAAAAAATAAATTTTCTAATTTCATGTCTTAAATTCCTATACACTCTCCATAGTTCCTGTGACAATGACATAGAAATTGCAATTACTACTGATTATGGTGAAACAGGTGGATCACAAACTCAAACACAGTCAGGGAAAATGAGTGACTTAATGGAAACTTATTGCAAAATTAGAAAGTGGGGGTTGATTGCTGGGATCTACAGCTCTATGGTGGTTTATGCCCCAGGACCACGAAAATGCAGAAAATGTAATAAATCTAGTTATGTTTGAATTGGCCATTCAAAATAAAATTTTTCTTATTTTGTCAAAATTACTGGTTAGATAAAACATCCAATTATGAAGTAAAATCTCCTAAGATATATTTTTGTTTATTTACTATGAACAAACAAGATATCTAGATTTTACAATCTATTTTTACACAATGAATTTGGTGGCAAGTAAAATACAATAAAATTAAGAGATGCTGCCAACTTAAGGGATAACAGAGAGGTTGGATCAGCAGCAGAATTAATATTTAAATGGCTTTATTGTCTCCAAGGTACTTGAATATCATGAAGGAAGAGGAGATTTTATTGATCTGGGAAATGGCAGCAAGTTATGCTTATTGTATATAATAAAGACTATTGATTTTGTTAAGCAGAAAAGTGGCACTTTCAAAAGCCCATTTCATATCAACTGAAACTGCATGGTACTTTCCTCCAGTCTCAAAGTTTTCAGGGTCATTTTTTTCTTTTTCTATTCAGAGTCATTTTTAATGGACCGAAATGTCTAATTTGTTAGAGAAGATATTCCTTGTACCTACATAATGAAGACTCGTTGCTAAAATAAGTTTTCCCCTAATATCTAAATTGAAATTGCAACCTATTCAACTAAGTTAAACTATAGGCAATGTCATTCATGCTATAAAAAGACTTGAAAACAAAAAGTATTTTCTTCACTGTATTATTAAAGAGATAATAAAGTTTGAAAATTCTTCTTCCTAAGAAATCATGGGTCCATTCAAAAGTTGAAGATGACGCTAAAACAGAAAGCCAACTGACATTACATCAGTGAGGAACAAAACTTAAAAACATCTGACCATCAAAGAAATAACTGAAATTAACCATTGAATCCTTTCTTCTGTTTTCAAGGAGTCTGATGCCAATTTTAGAATTTAGTATTACATTTGTACAGTAATCATAAAATAATCTTGCTGACTTTTTAAACTTATATAAATATTGTACTTATAAAAACATGGAATTATTCAACATGGTCTATTAGAAGGTATATATTTTACTTTGATTCATGTTTTATAATTCAAATAATCATCATGAAGCATTTGGCGAATAAGCTAGAATTCCCATTTTATTTAATTCGCTAATTATGTAGTGCTCTCCAAGATGATTTCAAATTCTTCCAGGGGATGCATGTGAATTTCCCAAACTTTTGGTAGCAAAGTATTGCCATGTAGCAAAGATCTACCAAATCAAAGGAGGGAAATATGCAAATTGTAAACCTTGACTATCAATGCCTTCCCCCTCCCCACAAAGCATGTGTTAGAAACTTGATTTCCTGTGCAATGATGCTAAAAGATGGCCCTTTAAAAGGAGATTCAGCTATGAATGGATTAATAAGTTCATTTTCCCTGTGGGTTCTTTCCAAAATGGTGTCTTACTTCAGACTTCTGTTGTGTTCTCTCCTCCCCACCCCCTTTTGGTAGGTACTCTCCTTCTTTTGCTCTCTACCACAGGATGATGCAGCAAAATATTTCTCATCAGATATATGCTATATTGAACTTTCCACTCTCCAGCAGTATGAGAAATACATTGCTATTGCTTATAGAAATGAAACGTTCATTAGTATTGTTTACAAATATATATGTAAACTGCTCAGTCTATGGTATTCCGATTAAGCAGAAAACAGTAAAGTAGAGGAAATAACTTTGATTTGCTATCCTAAGAGAATAAGTGTCTGCCTTTCTTTCCCTGGGGAATTGGACACACGTGGTTAGATTATGATATAAGAAGAATATGACAGATACATTCATTGTCCCCGAAACTACGTTCTCCTCTTCAGCTGAGTGCCAGCTACTAAACATTCCTCAGCCACATGTCCAACTGGGTGCAGATATTTGAGTGGCTTCTACATTGAAGAGCAAGAAGAGAAGTTAGGCGCACCCCTGCAGGGCCAGCCCCACACAGCCTTTCCACATGTTCATCTGTGATCTATTTTCTTTCTGCTAGCATGATGTTAGATGAGTAGTGTGATCTGGAACTTAAAATTTAAATGACAAAGTATATCTTACCATGTGTTAGCGCATAATTTTGTGGCAAAGAGCCTTTTCTTGACCTCTTCATCTGCCCTCAATGTTGCATACACAAGAAGAATGTCTAAAGTTTTTTAACCACTAAGGATTTATGGACCAGAATTTTAAAGCATTTAACATTATTCTCATACTCACCAAGCTTGGTTTTTTCTTTATTTAAATCAGTATAAAACACTAGGAACAAAGCATTTTTAAAGAGTCATGGTAAGATTCTAACTATGAAACTAATCTTTCATCTTATAAACATTTACCTTAACTAAGAAATAAGCAACAAACATTTAAAACTTGATGGTGATACGAAAATAGCTTAAGAATACCAAACATTTTGTCTTTTCCACAAATCTGTAAGTAAGAAGTTTTACGAAATGCTGATGAGTAGGGGAAATGTAGCATCTGAAACAATTTCCTGTGTTTGTCTTCTTTTAAATGCTAGTTTCTTGTTACTGATTAGGTTATTAAGTAGATTTTCCTTTCAAAATTTCAAATTAAAGATGTATTTAAATTACTTTTCATTTTATAGTTTACTAAAAAATTCACATGAGAGTTAATTTAATTGATTTCACAGAAAGTTACCAATAATATTCCTGAGTGCTAAAGTGTATTTCTTGCTATCAGACCAGTTTCACATGAGTTTTATTATCATGCCTTAAATTTTTTCTGTTCTCCTAAATTTCCATAGCATTTTTCAAGTGTTTTGATACCACATTTTCTACTATGGATTATGGGTCATGCTATAAATATCTATGGATTAAGATTACAGAAAGCTCTTGGAATGTTTTCATTCTTTTCTAATCTTTCATATACTTAAGTCTTCACCATACTGATATTAGGTTTTTTCAAAAAATTGAATAATATGTATCAGTAAAAACGTTACTTTTAGCCAGACCCATTTAGATGTTATACCATCTAGAAATATAGTCTCAGCTAAAATATTTAGCCAACCATGGGAGTACAGTAACAAAGGGTAAGTTCCATAAAAATCAGAATGATTGACCTCCCTCTGACTTTTCTATCTGATGTAAGGTTGCTGCTCTTTAGATAGTTTCTGGATCAAATTTCATAGGTTTAAGTTTCTGAAGTTTGGCAGGTCCTGGGGCTCTTTCCACTCTTAATTCCCAGTTGGATAAATGTACAAAATAAAATAAAAGGATACTGTAATTTATAAGAGCTCATAATCATGTATAAGTAACATAACATTTTAGTGTTCATACGTAGCTCTAATCGTATAGAATTTTTACAATATATAAATACACATTTGTATTATATCATAGAGGTAATTCTCATAAGTTAAATATATATATATATGTAAATATACATATTATTTGTGTGTGATATATTAATCAATATATTCCCATATTGTTTCTTCGATATGTTAACCGAAACTCAGTATATAATTATAATTTTCAATGAAACAAACATATGTGCTTCTTCAAATTTCAATAATAACTTATAAGGAGACAACGTATTTCTGTTTTACAATCTTTTTCTAAAATGAAGAAAAAATGTTGCCAAGACTTTTCACAAGATAAAGCATTAATGAAGAAAGTAGGTAAAGTCAGGGAAGCAGGAGAGCGATCTAGGGGTTATCAAGGGGCATTCATCACTTTGGCATCGATGCTGGTAGATGAAAGCAGTTGATTCCTTTCTTACTTGCAAGAGAAAGAACATATTGTGCAATTATGTCCCGTGCTGAATATATTGCTAGCATTCAACCAATTAATAATAAGAAGAACGAAAACAACTCTGTCTGAGATAAGAATAAGGCTTCCAATATTAGTCACAGTCTGCTTAGCTTTAGGTTGGCTTAGATAAATGTAGTAAAGACAAGGAAAACATCCCACTCCACACTTTTTGGCTAATTTAATATCTTTGCTAAGTGCTTAGGTAGTACAGTGACAGACACAAAGAAAAAATGCATGGATTGATTGCACTGATAGAATCCCTTTTAGAACAAGGAAAAAATCTTTATAATTAGATATGAATACCTGGTTTCTTGCCATCCATCACATATGTAAGTTCAGGAAAGTATTTTTGTAATGAATGAGCAATGAGTAATATTTCATAATATTCACAATGTATTATACATATCCTGCCAGAAATGGTTCAATCTATACTGACAATCCTTAGATTCAGAAATGGTTAGCTGTTTACAGAGGACTTTCCTCCTATAGTACTTCTGTGCTAAAATTGTGAACAACTTTGCAATTTTCAAACACTGGGCTCATTGCAATTACACAAATGCGTTGCAAAGTTGTCGTAACTATTGAAGTCCTACAAAAGTTCTTAGCAGGAAAAAATGTGACAAGTCTGTGGTCCCTAAATTGCAAAATTGTACAGCATTTGCATATGTTTTCTAGCTGTGTCTCTCCAGTTGGCTAAAAGATAAGCTAATATGGAAAAGTTTGTATTTCAAATAAAACTTTAAGTGAAGGAAGTGTATATATATATATATATATATATATATATATATATATATATATAATTATATGTTTTCTGACCAGATGGTTGAACCAATACAGTCTCTATCTTTAAAAAAAAAAAAAAAAAAAGACATGAATAACACAAAACAAAAGATAACAGAGAGACAAGAAAAAGCACTAACAATGCACTGAGATGTTTGATTATTCTACCCAGGTTTTTAGAGTCTTTTAAATTTATTTATTTATTTATTTATTTATTTATTTATTTATTTATTTACCAGGGATCAAACTCAAAACTTTGCATTTTCCAGATAGGTGCCTATGACTCTGAGTTATCCCCCTTGCCCCCTTTTAAATTTAATTTAATTTATTATTTTTTTGATGGACTGGTGTTCCCCTTTTTATTTTAAAATAAAATTAGAAATGATACACAATTACATTAAACAAAATAATTGAAATTCAACAATTTCAACAATAGGCTGTACTGCCTATTGATGTCTTCTATCAACATCAGAAAGTTATTCAGGTATACAAAGCATAACAGAATACAGAATGGTGGCAGGAATATTTTTGGAACAAGCTCATAAAGGGAGGCAAGCTCCTACTTTTTATTATTATGCAGAGAGGAAAAAAAAACATTGAAAACTGTGAAATACCAACAATTGCCTTAGTACTTATGTAGTGTGTGAAAACAGCACTGACTTTTTTCGGGCGGCATGTAGCGTCTCAAGTTTGCCTGCAAACTATAAGGAAGCAAACCATCTTATCATAAAGGTTTATGGTTATTCTTAACAACTCTCACCCAGTGTTACAAAGTATGTGAGGTTAAATGAAAATACCTGTGATGCTGAAATATCATAATCAAATGTCCTGGGTTATCTCTGAGGAATCCCACTTTGTCAGTGAGAAAATGCCAACACATTTCTCATTGTATCCTCAGTTTACAGCTACCACCAAAACAGGAAAGAAGAACTTTTGAAGTCACAGTCATACATATTTTAAATATGTATTTAAGATGCTAAATATGTTTTTATTTATCTTAAATTTCTATATATTTATTTTAAATCTTTAGAAAAATGAACAGGTAAAAAGTGTGATCTCTTGAGGTACATATATACTCTGAAAATCTAGGTAACAGGCATTGCCTTACATAATTTTTGTGGTGAGAATACTTAATATCCACTGTCTGTGCAGTCTTCAAAATTACAGCATATCATCATTAGCTTCAGTCACTATGGTGTGTAATAACATCTCTTTTGAAATTTATCCTTACATAATTTGAACCAATAACATTCTAGCTCAACAGTAGTACATCTAAAAAATATTTACAATGCTGTGACTTAGTTTCACAAAGATATGTGAAATAACTTAACAGTTATTTTAAAATGTTTGTTTATAAATTTCTCTAAAACTTTACAAGATAACCAATATAATGAAGATGAAATAATACACTGCTTAAATTATTAATGAATTGAGATTGCTTTATATCTTTAACTCCTGGCCTCAGGTAAAGCTGTCTTTGACAATAAAAATGAATAAAATACATTTGGACAATTAGAAAAACAATGAAAAGCATTGACAAATGACATTTGACACTGGCAGATAAGGGGTTATTGCTTAAAAAATGAGCATTTATAGATCATCTGACCCTGTTGTGATATATCATAGATTATTAAGAAAATTGTGTGCCAATATTGAATCACTTGCAATTAGCTTGGGGGAAAAAGGGAAGGGAACTATACCT
This sequence comes from Myocastor coypus, assembly GCA_004027025.1. Lineage (NCBI taxonomy): Eukaryota > Metazoa > Chordata > Mammalia > Rodentia > Myocastoridae > Myocastor > Myocastor coypus. The sequence continues at coordinate 11,685 of PVJA010002833.1, read as the reverse complement.
AATTAATGATGACAGTGAAAAATGTTGATTCAGTACACAATGTTTATAAATTATAAATAAGATAAAACATGAAAGGATTTCAATAATTATTCGGCATATGTCACCTACATCTACATCCAGCAAGAAAGTAACTACAGGAAGATAGTTATTGAAAGGAAATCAGACTATTGTACAAAAGCAAAATGAGAAAAATTCTATGCCCTGAAATGAGTTGTAACCAAGAAATCAGAGTGGTGTCTAATGAGTTGGCCTAAACTGGGCAACAATGTAGAGCCTGGGTTGGGATCCCCAGCTCTGTGGTTGCTAGCTGTGGGATTGGTTCAAGTTGCTTACCTTCTTTGAGTATTAATTTCTTCCCTCAGAATGACAGCAAGATCTGTCCTATGAGTTGATATTGTAATATGCAAAGAAGTCCTAATCTAAAGCATGCAGTATCAAGGAAAGTCTAAGATATTTAGAAAATAAAGCCAGATAGGCTAACTACCAATTTATTCACAATCTTGGGAACTTTTATTCTCCTCTCTGTGTTTCCTTTTATTCTGCCTATATCCAAAGCAGTGGTACTTAAACATGCCAGCTTAGATGAAATAATAACTACAGCTTTTAAAAATATGTAGAACATAGCCAAGAAGCAATGTTAATTATTATATGTAATTATAGTTACTATAATCATTTTAAGTGGAACATAAAATTGTGACACTTAAATGAGAAAAGGGTTACAAACTGAATAAACATACTTTGTTTAAAATACAAAAGTGAGCATTTAAAAATGTTTCTTAATAGACACTTATTGGCATTTATACCATAAAGATCAATCTTTATAAGGAAGTTAAGACATTTAAATTATCTTTATTCCTTAAAAAAAGAAAAATCCTACATTTAACATGTTTCCTTTTAAGATTTTATAAAGTAAAATTGGTTTTTATTAAATAATTATTTTTTCCCAATTGCAATATATTTCTATTTTAAATATTGGGTATTTGGGGGCTTACATTTTTTAAAAAAATAGATTTTTAAAGTTTTTTCTTAGCACAATATCTATTGATGGATAAGAAGAACAAAAAAACATCAATTTTTATGTTTGTGATAACATACTGCATTAATCAAAGTTTTATTCAGATAAATGGAAACTGGTTCAATTTTCACTTGTCAAGTAGAAGAATATAAATTCTGTGCAATTGTATAATTGATTTTATGATTTAAACAAGGGCTTCTTTGGTGAAGATAATTTGTCAAGCTTGATGAATATAGCAAATAAGTACTGCCTTGGAATATGAAGAATATTTTCATAGAAATTTTGAACTTACATGTCCACTTTTGTGATACTTTACAAAGATTTAGGACCAGCCAAATAGCTCAGCAGATTAAAGCACCTGTGAAGAGGCCACCCACGGGTCTGGGGTTCAATCCCTGGACCTGTTATGCTAGACCTGTTTTATGGTTTATGTCTAGTTGTCCCCTCAAAGCCTCATGCAATCATGGGCGGGGACTTGTAGAGTTTGAGACTTGAATGATGATCCACTGGGATGATGTGTTTTACTACTGTTGGATTATGGTCTGAGCGCTGCTGAGACTATGGGTGTGGCCTGAGGCAGACAGGCTAAGGTAGACAACCTGATGTAATTTAAGAAGAGAAACAGAAAGACAGACTAGAGCTGTTGCTAGCTGCTCCCCTGGTTGGTCAGTTGCCTCTGTCCCTATTGTTGCAGTTCAGCTGCCATGAACTGCTGCTCTCTGCATGGTGCCTCTCTGCCTTGGAGCCAGTAGAGTATGGACTGAAACCTCCAGTAACTGTGAGCTAAATCAACCTTTCCTTCCTTCCTTTTAGGTGTCAAGTGTTTGTCCCAACAATGAGTAAAAAGTAACTAAGACAATCTGCCCACAGGGAGTGCTGAGGTAACAATTGAGACTGGGCGTGGTAGCACACACCTGTAGTCCTAGGTCTTGGGAAGCTGTAAACAGGCAGATCACTAGGAGTCCAATCTAATAGTGAGACCCTGAACACCTTTTTGTCCCTTCCCTAAAATGCAAAATAAATAAATAAATGTAATAAATTTATTAAAAAATTTAAAAATATTTGCAAAGATTTAATAAAATATGTTCCTTGAAAATATTTAAAATTTTAATTCAGTATAACTCTTAAAATTTATTCTAGTGATTTAGTTCCATTTTTTGAAAAATAAAGTCAGGTGTAAAATAAGGTGAAGTTGACACACTAATTAGGGAAACTATTATTTCAAAATTAATTAAATAACATGACTAATTTTATAAAAGCTCTGCTCTGGATGAAACTCTTATAGTCCTTAAAAGAAGACTACTTAAGGTGAAAAGACTGAAATAATCATTGTTAAATTTCATTTTAGGGTCAATTTATTATAATAACACAATATTAATCAGAAGCTTTTATATGCTGTATATAAAATTTATCCTAGCTTATCACTTTCATTTTATATGTTGCTACACAGAGTTTCACTGTGACTATAATAACAATATTGGGAAAATAATAGCCTTCAAGGCATCAGATGAAGTCTCTGGTGATGTCACTTTCACTCTGACATTTATACTGACTTCATTTATGACAGACTGAAGGTGATGAACAGGTCCAAGTAAGAGGTCACCTTGTGGCAAGGCTGGCATACAATCTGTCAAATGCAGACACCGTAAGTCTGCTAATGAGGAATTAAGTAGACAGAATGTTGCTGTTTGACTGTTTTCATGCACTCCAAACCTGTTAAACAATGCTAATCAGGTGTTTATTAAGTGAAACCATTATGCCAAACTTGCTGCAAAACTCGCCATATGTCAGAGAGGTTGTAACATATTATTCATCCATTTTAAAGCTAGATTAATAAGAGTCATTCACCAAGCTTTCCTTTTCTTAGCCTTCAGCTATGCCTTGAAATCAAGGTTATACTAGCAGTTTAAGTTTATATCAACTTTTTCTTTAAACAGACATGATATTTTCATGAAACTATCTTGAGATGGTGCTTCTTGGCTAACAAACACTTTTGATATTGTCTTACACTGAAAGTAATATTTTTGAAAATGAAAATACAATTCATTTGAAGTACAATGGTATAAACTAATTTTTTTTATATAATAAAACAACTTCACAAATTTTGCTACGCTGAATTGAAACTTGCATAAGCAGAGTCACACAGTTTAGGCTACAAAGGGGCACATCCATTTGCAAGTGGCTTACAAACTGATCAGGAACAAATAGCTTTAAATAATTCCTGAACTGGGTATAACTGTGATTGAAGTTAGCTAAGAATCTTTCCTAACCTGATACTCTATGAGCTAAAAATTCCTGTATGCAGTAGAATATTAATTTGAGTTTCTTTGGAAATGTATAAAAGCTAGATACTAAAATCTTGTCATCATTTTCTTTTCCAGAACTAGGGTTGACATTTACTAACTGGGTGTAAACGTTCCTAGATCTTATGACAGTTATTTGTGTATTTACTACATTTTTATTTTATGATAAAATAGACTTTAACAAAGGCTTGAAATTCTATGGAGATATTACTTATAAGTTATGTGACATTGTGAAAAAATTACATGAATTGGTTATCAATTATAAAAGTTGACAAAAATATTTTCACTGCATGATTTTGAAGACCCACACCAAATCTATGTAAACTATATAAACAAAATAATATAAAAGTATTTTAAAGAATAGCTGATATGAAGTTGCATACTAGTATTTAATGTAACTATCTTAAGTATATTTTAAAAGAATTTTATAATCTCTAATATGTAAATAATATTATCTTTTCTATGGATAGCAGCATCACCATAGTTCTCCTTTTGTCACTATCCTTTTATCCATTCTACATAGTTAGATACTTATATCAAAGTATATATTTTATATTGCTTTATTTTATTTCTTCTTGGCTGTTATAACAGGCACTATATTCTTAAAAATAGCTCTCCATCAAAAATCACCTGACATAACAACACTTGATTCATTTATGTATTATTTTAAAAAATTATTTTGTACAGGTTCTCAGTATGCAACTTGGACTTGTAGTGATCCTCCTGTCTCAGCCTCCCCAACACTGGGATTACAGGCATGCACTACCATGCCCCGTTTCATTGGCCAGCATAACACGCCCAGGTTTCTGGGGACAGTAAAACACGTGGAACTCAGGATTGAGCACAGGTCCTTGTACTTAACAGGCAAATACTTAGACTGCTGAACTATCTTCCTGGTACAATAATGCATTATATATTGAAGTGAGAAAATAAAATTTTAGTGATAGTCTATATGTATAGGTGATTTGAATTCAGTTAATCAGAGTCAGCTTCATTTTATTGGCTTGCTGATATTTCCTGGAGTTGATTAGAAATTTTTAGAAACACACAAAGATTTTGTTTTCAATTTTAAAACTATCATTTTTGTGTATCCACAGAGCACTCTATTTACTTCAATATCTTACTAATATCTTACTATATATATATATATATATATATATATATTCTTTGAGAGTAAGAACTATGATGTTTGTATAATCCCAGAATAATAGTTGAATTATCTTATATGTTCTTTGTTTAAAAATTTGCCAACTAAAAGGATAAATTTATATGCAATTTTGATAGGTGTTGGAAAAATACTAGTAAATATAGTATATAAACCAAGGTAAGAATATAGACAATAATTTCCTTTAGTTTTATCTAGTTTTTATTAATCTATATTCTAAATTAAGAAAAACAAACTAATTTTAAGTTTTGACAATGTCAGCTTAGAATCAGGTTTATTACTTTCTTAGAATGTTGGAAATATTAGTAAAAACAAATTGCTCCTATGAGCCCAGTTAAAATATGATTTCAGGCCTAGGGAGATAGTTCAGTGGGTTAAGTGCCTGCCTGGTAAACTGAAGCATCAGGGCTCTGTTCCCTGTACTGCATGCTGTGCCTGTCCCAGAACAACAGGCACGTACTGCCCGGCTACGAAAACTGAGCGTGGTGGCATCAGCCTGTAATTCCAATGCTGGGGAGGCTGAGGCAAGAGGATTACTAGAAGTCTTAGCTGCCTGGTGAGATCTTGTATGAAATAAGTGAATAAATAAATAAGATATTAAAAACATTTTAAGAAATGTGATTTTATGAACATGTTGTTACCTATGTTCTTCAAAATTCTACAATTTGTAATTTGCATTACTTTGTGCTTCCCATTTGTTAGTGTATATATATATATATATATATATATATATATAGATAGATAGATAGATAGATAGATATGTCTGCAAATTAAGAAAGCTCTTTTGAACATGTTCATTGTTTATCTTTTTATCATATTTTCATGTCTGTATAACATACAGAATTTAGAAATTTTCACCTGATAATGCCTAACTAATATTTACTCCCTCCAGGGCTCAGTCAGTTCTAGCAGTCTCTTGGATTAACTTAGGGCTGATTTCCAGAGGCACTCTATTCTCTTTCCCTGATTGTTAATAATTTGCAAATTGGAACAAACCATCACTTCTGAAAAATAATTGTATGGGAGGGTTGGGCTGGCATCAGTGCTTGCCTTGCAAACACAAGGTGCTCAGTTCAATCCCCAGTATCAGAAAGAAAATTAAGTCATACAAGAAATAACTATCTACAAATGTACATATTTAAATCACTGAATGAATATTTTGAAAAAAAAACAGTATTAAATAGTGAATGAAATAATTAGTAGTTTCATGTATTACAGTTATTTGATCTATAAAAATGTTACAACTAAATGTCCATACTTTACTGGAATACCTGTAGGGGCACGACAGTTGTCCTTTGGAAACCAGTTTATTGTTAATCTCTAATATATGACGGTAATTTTTATCAGTAGTAGCTACGTTAGCCACCTCAAGCATCTTAAGAATAACAGCTAAGTCCATGAGTCCACTCCCTCTGTTAACCACACCCAGCAGGGCCAGAGGTTTTTAAGCACTTACTTTTTTCAACTGTAACACACAACTTCTTAGACCTTTAGCATCATTGTATCACACATCCTTTTTCCTTCTTATTGTCCATCTTAATGTACATAAGTATAGATTTACTGTTGCTCTTGCAATCATATTTCTCCTACTGCTCACCTGAGATTATTTCAGGTAGTGTATAAGACTTGGGAATTCATACACTTTCTAGCCTCCTCCCGTCTTCCGAATTCACTCATTTGTAACTTTATTTTTATTTATTTATTTATTTTTATTTATTTATTTTATTTATTTTTTTTTTTTTTTTTGTGGGACCAGGGTTCAAACTCATGACCTTGCACTTGCCAGGCAGACACTTGTGCCTCAGAGCTATCTCCCCAGCTCCCTGTAACTTTATTAAATGGAAATCATTCCAGTGTTTAATAACCCTCTTTTATGTTTCCATGCCTGTACTTTAGAAATCAAGTATTTATTTATAGGAGTTATCTAAAAACATTTAAGTCTTGGAACATCAGATGAATTGGTTAGACGGAAGCCATGTTAAACCCAAACAAATGAAAGAGCTGACAAAAAAAAAAAAAAAAAGGAAGGAAGCAAGGAAGGAAGGAAGGAAGAAAGAAAGAAAGAAAGAAAGAAAGAAAGAGATTAACTTTATAATTAAAATGATTTTCCAGGGGCCAATGAGATAGCTCAGAAGTCTAAAACACCTGCTTAGGCATGTGTTCAGGGACCACAGTTCAGTCCCCAGTGCCACATACAGCCCCAGCCTTGGCCCCAGGGCAGGCTGAGTAGGCCACAAAAATAAAATAAATGACTCCACAAGACTTCCCTTAGTAAACAGTGAATTGGATATGAGGTTCCCCAGAAGGAATGAGGAAAAAATTCTCTCTCTTGTATGATGAGAAATTTGATTAGTAGGGCTATTTTTTCCTTGATTGTTTTGTTTTTCTTTGTGTATCTTTTCCTGAGCAGTTTTAAACTAGGATAAATGCACTTAAAGACAGATATTTTCATCATAGTCCCCCACTGCATGAAAACTTCAAAATACCGAATTTTAGTATTTGTTTCACAATGGACTATGATTGGATGCTCTAGAGAAATTTAACTAGAGATATTTCAACATGTAAAGATTACTTACTTTTAATAGGTAGTAAATCCTTGTAGATTACAGCTCATGATGCAAGGCTGTTATCATTACCAGATATGGCCACAGGAATAGCAATTATATTATCATTTATGAATATTTCTATTAATTAAAATTCTTGAATATATTTCAATCATAAATTATGCTACACATTTGTAATAAATATTGAACAATATTGAGTTTAATGGACTCTTTCCCTAGCATGTTGTTATGGTGAACCATTCTACCAATTTCCAGTGAAGGTCATAGGAATAGCAATAAGAAAAATATCACTTTGCTCTATAATTAATATTCTTATCTTGGAAGCTGGCAATGAGAAAACTTTACCCTTTTAACAGATTTTTGTTTGTTTATTTATGGGACTGGGGTTCAAACTCATGACTTTGTACTTGTCAGGCAGACACTTGTGCCATGAAGCTATCGCCCCTGCCCCCCTTTTAACAGATTTTTTTCCAGTTCTGTTTCTACTCTGTCTTTACTGTTATGGTAATAATATCCATCATCTTTCACTGTACCTGGCTTAACACTTTTATCTAATCTTATGGGGAAGAACTCATGGTCTTATCAGCAAATCACTGCATCCTGCCTCTGCATGACATGTGGGTATGTCTGAACCACATGTGTGCATGTTTACACACATGAGCAGATGTGCATAAATATGTCCACATACATAAAGTCATTTGGAGGAGAATAGATGAGCTTCAGCGTGTGGTGTTTGGTGAATTAAATCAGACGCATAGATTAATATTGCCTGTTTTCTTATGTGAGGATCCCAAGATATAAATAAAGACCAAAATAAAAGGTAGCAGTAAGTAGAAGGATCCAGAGAAGGGGAGAAAGGAGAGAAACAAAATAAATAAATAAATAAAAGAATGATGCAGTCTATAGGGAAGAAAGAGGAAGAGCATATAAGAAGTAAGATCTACCAACTTTCTCAAAAACTGAAGGAAATCAAGACATGTCCAACAGTTGCACTTGTGCTTTATAATATTGCTATATATATTTTTGCTTTAAAACATGGAGATTGGAATGTATCTTATTTGAGAATTTTGCATAAAATATTGAAATGGATAATATTGTAATTATACCTACAAATACTGCATGTACAAATTTCAGAACATATATGACTACATTGTTAGGATACTAGACAACTGAAAGTTACCAAGAGTAAGATCCAAAAAGTAAGACACGAAGTGTTTTAAGGCTTTCTTCTTTCAGTAGCATTTAATACTATATGATATCAATAAATATTTGGAGTCCAAAACATAAGCTAAAAATGACAATTATAGTATTATAAAGTTTTTGAAGGCTTAGGTCCTGTTTCCTTCTGATATGCAGTGTGTGTAGAATCCTTCTATAAGTTTTTTTCTTTTTCTTTTCTTTTTTTGCAGGACTGGGATTCAAACTCACAACCTTGCACTTGCCAGACAGGCACTTGTGCCACAGAGCTATCTCCCCAGCCCCTTATAAGATCTTTTACAAAGTTCGTTAAAACATTATAGCAAAGTCTAGCAATGAGTAGCATTGCTGAAGTTAATCGTGATTTTATTCCTTCCAGTATTTGAAATCTCAGCAAAAAGTTTTTAACAAATGAAAGCATAAACTATTTCTAAAAATGTCTACAGAAGCATGGAGATATTCACTCCATATAGAATTACAGTTTAATATTACAGTCATTTTATTATTTCATATTCTACTGTGCAAATAAAAACTTATAAAGTTAAATCATTAATAACTAATCAACATGATTGTTTCATAGATCTGTTCACTACTTACTTTACAACAGTTTCACGGTGAAATAGACACAGTGCTTTGAAAGCTACTGATGTCTGTGACCAGACAGATCTTCTTTTTTAAAAATTTTTTTCTTGTTTCAGAACCTTTGTTTGTTTATTCACTCATTTTATGGCTGGCTCAGCCCACCCAGAGGGCAGGGCTGGCGCTGCGGGGATCCAACGGAGGTCCCTGAAGCCGACCAAGCTTTCCCAAGCAGGGGCTTTAGACCACTGAGCCATCCCGCCTGGCCCCCCAGACAGATCTTCTGATTATAGAGCAAAGAGAGAAAGAGTTTTATTGCTAGAAGGTAAAATTTGATAAAAAATTTAAACAAATGAAAATATGAAGATCATAGACTTTATGCACTAAATTCAAAAGACTGGGAAATATTTCCCTTGCAGCATATTAATGACCCAATGGATATAGTGAGGGATAAACTAACCATAGTTAGTCTTCGTTCTGATTCACAGCTGGTTTTCATTCCTCAGTTACACTTTCTGTTATGTTGTGGAGTTTGCTTTTTCATTTTAGCTATGTGGACTAAACATTTTATGTAAACAAAAATGTTGTCTCCTTTTATTATATAGTTCTATCTTTCTGAAAGTGTTAAAATTGATGCTAACACATTATGATCTTAAGGTTTATAAAATTATTTTTCCCATGGCTATTAACAAAATAATTGTTCTGAGGTTTTGATATAATAGATACTTATGTTTCAAAGTATAGCGGTTATCAATTTTAACTTATATTTGGAAATTAATCAATGTTATTTTCATTTAAATCTGTGAATAGTTAATCTGAAAAATAAATGTGGCAGTTTATTTTAGTATCACAGTTCTTAGATCATTACTTAAATTATACATTCAGAATGTACAGCAGTGATTTAGACATGCAAAATAAAGAATGGTGTATGTGAGGCCATATAGTCAAGAACAAATTGAAACATTTAAGTCATAAATTTTTGTGCTTATATCAACATGATCAAAAAATTAGAAAGGCTGATATTAGTACAGAGAAGTAAAGCACATCAACTTAAACATGTTGTATTTTGCAGAAAAACTTATTTGCTTGAATAATTTTCATCCAAAATTTTGTGAAAAAGCTTCCAGTAATGCAGAGAGCAATGCAAATGATAAATGTTAAAAAAAAAAAAAAAAAACAAAAAAAAACTGGATGAAAGCCAAATCCATCAAATGCTTCCTGCAAAAAAAGACAACTTCCCATGGTCCATCCCAGGTGACAATGCCTTGAATACCTTTAACTTTTCCATCAGAACCACTTAGCATTACTAAGCTTCGGCACAGCTGGAGCAGCACTGACATTGTCAGAACCAGGCAAACAAATTTATGATGATGTTCCTGGGAATATGGAGTAATGCAGAGGGGATTTCTCTAGTTGTTCATTAATATTTCATTCATTACAATGGGGGAGTTTTAAGAGTTTCCTTTTAGGCAAATTAGGTCACTGGATAAAAAATACGCAGCATGGAAACACAGTGTATTACTGTGTGGAACAAAAGATCTGGTTAATAAATTATGATAATGGGATTTGTTGTCTGCTGAGGTTAAAAGGCATATTTAAATATTTTGGAATTTACTTATAGAGAATATTTTTCTGTGAATTTGTATTTTCCTTCATTATATTTTCATAATCGTTTGCCACATTTCCTCTGAGTATATGTACATGATTTTTAGATACTTTTAATCCCTTTAAAATGATAAAAGCAACATAAGAAGACAGAAGTTCCACATTTTCATCTCTAATTAAGAATACTAAAAGTAACAGGAAGCAATGCAAATAAATCAACAGAATAAAGAAATTGCTCCCACTGGTAAGTTTTTCACATTAATATTTTAAATCATCTAATATTTTGCCCAAAAGAAGAATGTTATTTCTTTCTATATTGCCCCTGATTAGGGCATGGTTTTGAACTTTAATCATTTTTAAAGTAACCTTAATTTTTGGTAATCCAATTGCAAAGGAATCAACACTGTTTTCACCAAATATCCTTTTATAATTCCTAAAATGATTGGCTCTTTTCTTTAAAGCAGTTGCTTTGATATTTATTTAGCTAGTAGGTTCAGCAGTGGAGGAGAAAATTAGGCAGAGATTCTGATTCACATGCAGCAACATTGCACTCGGGAATGTGACTGATGGAGGGTGAGCTCTTCCTAAGAAATGAGTAGGTATCCAGGACAGCAGAGGCGAGGGAGTGCAAGAAGGGTGATCTACTGCTGGATTTCCTAGGAAGCTCGAGAACGTGAATTGAATTTCATAACTCACCACACCTTGGGACAGGCAGACTCCTGACTTTCATTCCCTTGTCCTTCAGTTGCTATGAGTGGGCTCTGAGGAGACAGAAGGCAGTTTTTATCCCCCAGTGGTCTCCAGGCTTTGCCATCAAGGTTTACTTGTCTTGGATTTACAGAATTCCATGAGGAGACAGCTTTATCATGACGTACTCTGCTACTATGGGGCACGGTTCAGACTCAGCTGGTGACAAAATTTTATGAGACAGGCTAGGTAAAGTCAGGCTGGCATAAGCAGACAACCCTACAGTGGCTGGTTATTGGTTAAGTAGCCCTCTCTTTTCAAACGATCTAGAAAGAACACCAGCAAGCACATGACATCCATCCCTGAAATACTAGTCCAAAATTCCTTCTTTCTGTTGCGCTTGATAATTTAAGAAATTTTTACATTAATTATGTTATTAGATCATGAGAGAAACTGCACCGCTGGGAGCTGAGCCTGCGCAACCGCCGCGGGTAAGCCCCTGCGCCCCTCTGCCCCGCCTCTGCGTTCCTGCGACTAACTTCCTGTTCCAGCCCAGCCCAAACCGCACCG